>CM062810.1:386002702-386248991 GCA_031772625.1 Pinus tabuliformis | reverse complement strand
TAAAGGGTGTGGTGCTTCTAGAGTAGCTGCTGAAGTATAATGCGTCACCCCTGGGTAGCCGCTGAAGGATCTAGGCAAAGTTGTCCATCATCACGTTTGTTTCTTGTCGCTCAAGGCCTCTTTGAAAAATATTTGATAGGATCTCCTACCCCCTCGTCTTTCTTTTCATCTCCCATGGGAGCCCGTTGGGATTTGTGAGGCTCATCTTGTAAAGTTTGACCATTTCAAGCCCTGACTCCTTATATCCCGACCTCATTGGGGACATGCAAAGAAATACAGAGAAAGAGAAGATTGGTCTGATACCACTGATCCAAATTTAAACAGGAATGAAACAAATTATAGATATAATACATACGAAGGTGCAATAGAAATAATACTTCATTTCATTACTGTAAAATACTGAAATATTCTTACAAACAAAAATGGAAATAGACTAGCTAGGTCGATGGTAGCTTATCTCTGAGAAGAGATGTGGCGGCTACATGCCTCTAAATTTTCTTACAATGAGGCTTGAAGGCCTATTTATTGTTGAGAAACAATGGAAAACCCTAAACATCGAAAAACCTAACGCTAGGAGATGAAGCGCCAAACTATGGGCTCGGTTTTGGGTAAATTGGTACATCAACTTCCCGGGTCGTAACTTTGGTATACAATCTCCGTTTGAAGTGCACAATACCTCATTAGAAATATCTATCTGAGGACTATAATTTTTTGAAGAGAAACATTAGTCTATGGAGCTATTTTTTCCTAGCTTTCCCAAGAAACATTGTTTAGGTCCTGAAAGTGGCTCTAGAAGTTCAGGACTCGAAAAACTGCTAAAAATCGTAAATTATGCTACAATTAAGGAAACTAAAAAATTGAAAGAAACAATGGTGGGGTTCCAAGTGGAATTGGTAGGTGGCCACCAATATCCACCTGGATCAGACCAACTCATGAAATACAAGACAGGGAAATTGAAACAATTCAACTAGGATCTATCTTGGTGACATTCTTCCTAGAACGTGTACCATTATTGAGGTATCAGTGGATAGAGGTGGAGCCTCCAGGAACAAGGGATCCATGACTACTAAGGTGGGGTGATCTAATTCCTTTTCATGGACGTGATTAGCATATATCTTTTCCTCGAGTGTTCTTTGAATGGTTGCAATAACAGCTGTCATGGTAGATGATTGGGCTTATGCCCGTAAAGACTTCTAGGGATATCCCAACCTCCCAATTCCACCTGGCACACAATGGACTGATGCAGGTAAAAACTATTTTTTAGGTTTTTTTTATGTTTTTTGATGTTTTGGTTTTATGTGCACTAAGATTTGAGACTTATGGTTTTTGTAGATGTTAGACCAGAGAGACCAATAGGGGTTTCTCCAAGAGCTAGGAGGGTGGCTCAGAAAATCGAGGAGGCACCCTATCAGGAGGGGGTTGATCCGATAGTAGAGGTGGAATGCAACCTGGAAGCCTTGACAAGAGGCATTCTAGATGTTGGCGCGGGATCCCCCGAGAGACGACGTTTTGGGGCTTAGAGCCTAGATTTTGGTCAAAAATTGTAACTCCAATGTAAAGACTCCGCATTTTGTGCGCACGGAGTGCGTACCTTGTAAAAGAGTCATAGGGTTGTCCGCCCTCAATTTTGTAATATAATGTCAGCTATAGAGACCTACCCATGGTCCACAGACCATGGGATTGTATAAATAGAGTGAGGCTCTATGTAGTTAAGAGATTGAAGAATAATCTAATCTAAACATGGAATAGAAGCATAGTGGAAGAACGAAAGTGTAAAGTCTAGTTTGGGTCATAGAGTAGAAGAAGGCTCTGCAGCTGAGTGTGCAGTGGCCTAGTAGTCTGCAACTGAGTGCGCAGACCCCTGCAGCTGAGTGCATAGGGCGAATCGAGTCTATAACAGTTGAAAGCATTAATAAAGAGAAGTTTCATATCAATTATGTGTATTTATTTCCTATTTTATGCATTGAATATATCGGGTATAAGTTGCACTTCTATTGTTTATATGATGTGCGAATACATATGATTGTATTGATTAAGTGAATGAAAGATAGAATATACGTTTACGCGAAGTTGACTAACATTTGTAAGAAGATAAGTAAGATTCGCAGTGTAGTCTGGGAAAATAATGCAGTTCGCTACCATAGCAACGTGAAAGCATCTCAGCCTTGGTTAGGGTTGTGCGAAAGGTGATTATAATAGGTCGCAAGGGTATCAAAGGTTAGAAAAATGCATGAAGTAACCTGTGCAAAGATAGGAAAAGTTGGACTAAATCGACACCACAGACATCTCAATGGTGTAGAAACTTGGTTCTAGCATCCCCCCATACTGCTTCGAGTGAGCCTTCAGTCCGCGCTTCGTGGGCTGATGCCGAAAGGGCCAATAGTGTAGGGATTTGTTTGGCTAAATAACTTCGAACCTGGGTCAAGCCCCCTTAAGCCAACAAATGGTTCTATTGTCGAGACCGGAATCTGCATAGATATGTCTGATGTCGTATCATTGGAATCCAACTAAGAAGGAAATTGAAGGCTGGTTGGACAGAAGAATTCATGAGTTTGCAGCACAGGAGAATAGGAACCCGCGACTGTCAAAAGAAGAGTGGTTGGACTGCAACCTATACATGGAGTTCCACTAAATCTTCTTCGCGTCCTTCCCTACTGAGATATACGAGTGGATCACGAAGCTAGTAGATAGCCAACGAATGTGGAAACTTGATAGTCCTATTGTGTGGACCCTAGAGTTAATGTGAAGGTTGGAAGCATCGCAGGATAAGATCACACGTGCCATTAAGCATTGGCTCGATTGTATTATAAGAGGATTCATTACTGAGTTCGTGGTTGACACCTCAGTTAGCTACAACGAGGTAGAGCGACGCTTTCTCAAGGGACTGCGAGGTAAGTACGTAAAGTATTTGAATACTTGGATTAAAATTCTATTGTACGAAGAGAGGGTTATGTAGTTGCCTTGATGTTCGGGGCTACGCAAAGTGGAAAAGCTTATAGGAACGAAGTAAATAAGGGACCATAAACTAGCCCCTTGATTTCGTCCCCCCGAGGGGATGAGGAAGAGCTCGCGAAGGTCTCACCGCGAAGTGTGATCCATCTGATAAGGAAAAGAATTCGTGAATACCACCTCCACCCACACTGCCACCATCTTCACCACCATCACTTCCACCACCACTGTGATTCAATATGGCAAGCACAATGAAGTTTCTTGTGTTCAAAGGTTTAGGAAATGAGAATCTGGACCAATTCTGGTTTGTGGTAACGGCTTTATGGGAAGTGCAAGGAGTTACAAATGATAATATAAAGAAAGTAACACTGGTTAGCACCTTGCAGGACTGCACGCTGACCTAGTATATTAAGCACTCCAATGATAATCATAATGTGAGAATCGTGGATATCCAAGCAACACCAAACAGAGAATTTAGCAGGCTGAAATCTAAAGCACATTTGATCATTGGATTCAAAGAGATCACAATGCCTTAGAGATTTCTATGAGGCTACATGAGACCCTGATAAAGGATCCTAACTTAGGAGTTTAGCAGATTCATGCGTAGCTGAAGAATTTATGCCTTGAGATGTAGAGTCTGAAACAAGACAAGACAAATTGACCATAAGTGTGTGAAGAGGTATGGTGCGTAAAATTCAAGGGTCAAAGTCATGACATGGACCACTACCGGGTTTTTGAAAATTACCTTGCAGGAGGAGGACCGATGTCTTTAAGACTAGAAGCGCAAGCAAGACCTAGCAAGGCACCTACTAAGTGGTGCGTGATTTGCCAAATAGCAAGAAAACATGCCACAGACAATTGTCACTTGTTACAGAATTATACGCAAAATTTGCAACAATTGTTCTACAACTTTTGTAGGTCAGTGGGACATGATGAGCGCACTTGTAGAAGCTATGAGTTAATAATGGATAGAACTCCCACCTACAGAGTTCAGGCTAAAACACAACCCCTTGACCAAAATGTAGGAATGGCGCGAACAAGATTTCAGGGGCGCGGACAAGGCCAAGGCGGAGGAGGACCTGGAAGAGGTCACAGACAATTGATATGTTACAATTGCGGAGGGCCAGGACATTATGCTTGCGATTGTATGAATCCAATGCACCCGTCATGTTTGTATTGCAACTTGTTTGATCATGATACGAAAGATTTTCCTACACTAATAGCTAGGATACGCGACAAAGGAGCACTACCACCTCCCCCAACTCAGAACCTGCAGATGATGAGGTCTGAGCTGCGCGAGGAAGATCCGAATGTGAAAATTGTGCTCTGAAGTAGAATCATGATAGGAGATGACAAACACAAACAACTAGAAGATAGTACTTGGGTTCACAAAGCTTAGGCGAAGGAAGCATAGTTTGATTTGGAGCGCACTCAGGAAACCTTCATGAAAGCCAAGAAGAGCTTTGCTGATGCCTTCACTTCCGGAAGCAAAGATAAACCGGAGCCGGAGATGGACCCATCTATGCTCACAACATTCCTAGAAACATGTATGAAACTGTTATAGACATTTTTGTGCCTTACAGCATTGAGCATGAAATGTCCATAATCTAAGGGATCCAAAGTCCCTAAACATGTTGTTCCTACCCCTAGAGGAACAAGGCCAACAAACCACAGCAATTCACAGAAGTTCTCCACCTGAAACTGCTCAAAAACAAGTTAATTCAGGATCATGTCAACTGCTCCACTGACCATCTGCGCTGAATGTCAATGGCTCCACTGGCTACCTGCACTAAATGTCAACTCCAACACTGGCTACCTGCGCTGAGTGAGTTTGGAAATGTGGCAGACTCATTCCTCAAGGTGTCAGAACCCAGGAAGCTTCCAAAATGACACTTGCCTCAGGGAATTTGACTGGTGATGAGTAAGAGGTTCCAAATCTCCAAGTGGAAGCAAGAACCTCCAAGTGGACTCAATAACTGACAGAGGGAGAGGACACTAGTCAGATCTCAAGCTGACTCATCCTCTCTCCAAAACATCTATATATGGATCTCTCCTCCATGAGATCCAGAGGCTGGAATTTTGTTATTGCAAAGAATTGCTGTTGGTTTGAGGCTGGAATCATTGGGTGCTTAATGCTTTGAAGGGAGGTGAAGATAGGAATTCCATTCTGCTGGGAAGGAGATGCTGGATTGGAGCCCTTTGGGTTGTATCTCTTCCTGAACCTTGTTATTTATCAATAAAGCTATCTTGGTTTTCTCCTATATACTGATGTATCTTTGATGTATGATTGCATTAGTGTATTTGATTTATTTATAATCCTGAATCATTTATGAATATGAATATCTGCCTTTGTGTTGTGTTCTTCTCTTGTCGCAAGTAGCTGTTCTCTTGTTTCAAGTTGATGTTCTCTTGTGATCTCGCAGGAATCAAGTAGCTGTTCTCTTGGGCGAGTGAGGAGGCAAGTAGCTGTGAACACCCAAAGAGAAGAGGATCTGGATCGAAAGACAAACAGAAGACACTGGTAAGTCCATTGATCTCTCCTCTTTCCCATTTCATAAAGAAAGAAACCAGAATAGCTGTCTCTGTTTGTTGCTAAGGCACTGTCACACCTTAGGTGGATAGGATCATCCTGCATAGGCATTTTTCCCCACAACAAATTGGCGACTCTGCTGGGGAGATTTGTTTTAGTCATTTTATTTGTGTTTACATCATTGTTTATTTCATAGACTCAACAGCAACGATCAAACTGCTTCTGCAAAGTAGACAGTTGCTGCCTTGATCCTTCACTGGATTTTGTCTATGATCTGAACAATGGACTCACAAATGACTTGATGATCCTTTTTGATAGATCTTATTACCCCCTCAAAGCATCCCTTTGATTGTACCTTGCTTGTGTTTTTTATTTGGCCTGAAACCGTTGATTTTTGAGCAATTTGTGACCCAGAACCCAGTGAGAAACGAGAGTTTCTCCTTCAGCGCAACTGCTGTGAAGGCAGTCTGCATTTCAACGCAGGTCCCGTGAAGGCTACCTGCGCTGAATGTCAAACCCACAGTGTTGGAGTTGCGCTGAACCAGTTTAGCCTTGTGCAGCTGGGGTTCTCTGCTCTCTGTTGCCCTGTTTTGATCTCTGTTTTTTGCAGCCTGTAACCAGCATAGGTACCAGTCTGATAACTCCTTTTCTTTGCTTGAATTCCGCCTCCTTTTGTACAAAAAGACTGTGAGTGTTTTTATGTGTTTGTGGCGTCATTTACAGTTTTCCTTTGCATGAGTGAAATAATCATCCTGTAGCCCTTGATTCAGATCAGATTGACTGTGATCTTAGGAGAGAGTTCATTGGCTGTTTACAGTTGATTATACATTTTCTTTTGCTTATTGGTTTGAGTTTGTCTCTTTTAAGTGTCGAAACAAGTATTCATTTCGAAAGTCGCAAAGTGATTGTAATCTCTTCTACCCTTGTTGATTTCGAAAAAGTAAACTTGTTTGCATTTGTCATTTAAAAGCAAATTCAAAGTTGTACAAAAAGCTTTCTTTGTAGGCATCAATACTAAGAAAGCAGAAAACAAACACCTGCATTGTGCATTTGCATTTTGATAGTTTGCATGCTTGATTTAGGAAAAAGTGCATTAGAGTGTGCTGATTGCTCTTTGAGAAAAGATGGTGTCTTTCTTTTCCCTTAGTAGCTAGGATTTTCAAAGTTGAAAAGATAATAAAGCTTGCTTATCATCTTAGACTGCATTTAGGAATTGTACCATACATCTCGTGGTGATCCAGAAAGGCAAACTTCTAAAAAGATCAACTTAAAATAAATTGAATGAACCTAACAACGCTTTGCAACATAACGCACAACATAGAGGTCTAGGCTAGAGACGTGTTCCGGCGTCGTTAAGCCTAGTGACTGTCGATCTCGTGGAAGGTGGGTGATTCCTCCTGAGGGACGATAGCGCTAGTACGGATTGTGCTCCCACGTACCGTCGCGTATATATTGGGAGACCCCTATAGGCATATATCCTTTATCCTTAGGAAGCCGTGTCGGCCACCCTACTGATCGCAATGCAGTGAACACAGCATTCACGAAGATCGACCGCCCGTACCTTAAAAAGTATTCTGCGGTTTTGCGAAAAGTTTGGCACACCCTCTGCCTAGAACTCCAGAGCAGTTTCTTTTGGCCTTTTTCAGACTCTATAACAGAAAAAGTCCATCCGAGCATTTGTCACTTCGGGCTCGTTAAAACATCGAAGGAGACTAGAGTCATCTTTAGCTTTTTCTCGACTCTTTAAAAGTGAAAAAGAAAGTTGTGTCTAAAGCGTCGTTAACAATTTATTTTAAATGGAACAATCACCCTTTATTCCTGCGTTGATCTTTAGGTTGAAAAGATGGAGCACACCAACCAAGGAATTCCCCTTGGTGGAAATCCTAGTCCCTTCTCCTCTTGGGGAGATGTTGGTGCGCCCCACATGGCCACTTTGTCACTTCCAGGATTGACAATTGGCCTACCAGTCTGGCTCTTTTCAACCAATGTCGTTCAGAACACCACCATTCCTGAACAGTCGAGTCAACAGTTAGACCAGACCAGAGTTGCCCACCAGCCTTCGACTTCTAATTCTTCCTCCCCTCCTTCCTCTTCGCTTGACGGAACTGGTAGAACAAAAAACCGAGTTCCTAAGGAGAAGAAGGAGAAGAAGAAGAAAGACAAGAAGAAGAAGGAGCCAAAGGCAACTAGGGGCAAACAAGTGTCGTCTGACAAAAATCCACACACTGCACTAGCAAGGCCTAAATCACCATGCGTCATATGCAAGGGAGACCACTTCCACCGAGATTGTCCCTGTATCCCCCGGATACTAAGAGACTGGTCCCCCCGTTTGCACAATTCGGTAGCGTCGACCTCTGATAGCCATGTTGACTGCTCACCGTCAACTAGCGGAAGTGAAGCCCCAGGACAGAGTGGGAAAGCTAGATTTCCCTGCAAACTGTGTGAAGGCGATCACGCCATCCACCGTTGTCCCTTCTTAGACGAGGCAAAAAGAGTTCTAGAAGATCGCTCGATTTTACGAGCGCAACTTCCTCCTGGATATCAAAGACTCCTGCCAAGTCCTTCGCTAGTTGAGAACCCGGCTGACCCGCCCAGGTGGTCAGCCGAAGCACCTGTCATTGAAGATGAACCGTCTGAATCCACACCTGACGAAAGTCTAAAGGTTGAAACGGCAGTTGACCTGGTTTTGCCTTCAGAGGCTCTATCTTCGAATGACACCATCACAGAGGAGAATAAAGACGACACCGTCCAAATTCTCTTCATCAGCACTGACTCTGATGATCAAGGGGGCAATGCCACCATTCCTTTATCGCAGGAAGGAAGTTCATCAGAGCGATATCCGGCCATCTATTCGGTCCCACCACCAAGCAACCTGGTTGTGTCCTTCGACTGGAACCAACTAGGCAGACCCCGCTTGCCAGCTAGCATACCATTCAGAATTATTGTCCAAATATACAGAATGGTAATGGCTGGCACAGTTATTGATGAAGGGGCATCTGTGAGTATCCTTTCCTCTATTTCTTGGAAAGCGCTTGGTTCGCCAGCGCTTTTGCCTGAAATGAGAAATCTATCGGGCTTTGATAAAGGAACCAGTCGACCTTTAGGGATCCTCCCCAATGTGCCCGTAACATTGAAAGGGAAGACCGTTCAAATGAACGTGATGGTCGTTCAAGGACCCTTGGATTATAACCTACTCCTTGGACGAGACTATATATATTGCATGGGAGCCGTCGTCTCCTCACTCTTTAGAGTAATGTGTTTTCCGCATGAAGGAAGAGTGGTCAAGCTCGTGGACCAACTTTCATTTCCCGGATCACGCATCGCAAATAGTCATGTACCATCCCTAAATGGTCTATTCACACAAGAAGTGTCTCAACCCACGATCCATCCTCCTAATGAACGCGAGTAATCCGGGAGGATATGACTGGAACCCAAGGGGCATGCGTCCTGGTCTGCTTCGGCAGAGAACTTTGGGTATAGGGTAGGTTTCCGCAGGAGAATATGACTAGTCCGTACCCCGTCCATCTAGGAAGAGGGTTGTTCTAGAATATGATTCTTTTATCAAACTTATGTGAGTCGGCAGGCGTCGTCACTCACCGTTGGTAGACATCGCCAAAGAAGTGTTTTATTCGTAGCCGCGAACGAGACAATCTTTGGGTAACCTGAAAGAGGTAAGCCTCTCTCGTTAAAACAAATGTTTTGACGGAAAAGAAGTAGAGGTAACCTTGAAACTCTGTCTTATGCCTGGGGGCATGCAAACCTTTTGGAGTGCAAGCAAGGGGCGGCTATTTATTTTTTAAATTTTTAGGACCTCTAACCCTTTAAACTCGTAGGATTAGTCGTTTCCGAACTTGCATAACGAAAGGATCCGGGGCAAAGCTTACGTGAGATGAAGCTCCATAAAAAATAGCATCTCCAATGAGACACTCTTATCATATGACTGGTAGATACGAGCAGTTTTAGCATAAAGTTCATGCTCGTTAAAAAATAAACGCAAGATCCGAGCAGTTTTAACGCGGAATTCATGCTCGTTAAAAAATAAACATAAGTGCCACCAGGTAAATAACCATTGTGAATGTAACCTTATCAGCCATTAAAGCCTTGGTCGTGTTTGCACCTTCACCTCCACTTTTCATTTGGCCGATCGTTCACCTCCATATGATTGTTTACCCATTTTGAGGAACAGCTGCGAAGAGTGATTTCACCTAGCCATCCTTGTGACACTGCCGTGATTGGAAAATTCCAACCTGTACCTGGAATCAGCTGCTAACCCTGTTTATCACTCGTTCCTCAAAAGACGAGTCTTCTTTAAGCTCTTTTCAACTGACTCGTAAAATATGAAAAGATTGTCGAGTTTTGGCCTTCCAACTCGTTAAAGCGACCGGAAGTGCTATCCCTCCTCTAGATTTTAATCTTTTTGGACCTGAGGGATTATTGCACAAAAAGATCGAGCGCTTGTTTTATTTGGCTCGTTAAAACTATCGAAAACTCATCCCTTCTGTATTGTTTTATACTTTTTCGGACTTAAGGGATTAGATGACGAAAAAGGACTTTTGGAGTTAACTTTATGTACCTTTTCAGACTCTCTAAAAATGAAAAGGACTGAGTTATCCTTTCGCTAGACTCGTTAAAATCACTAAATAGCGACAAACTTGTCTTTAGACGAGAACGAGTTTCACTATCGCTAGGCTCGTTAAAACATAGCGATGGGCTTGCCCGAAGGGCAAGTTATAGAACAAGCATATGTTATCCTCCTCAAGCTTGACAAAAATAAAGAGGTACTGGTCAGCAATGACTGGGGAAAAATTGGGAGAAAACTAAAGAAAACTTTGACGGTAGCAAGTCGCTCTTGAACATGACACTTTTCCTCCGTACTACAATCGGGTTGGGTTGTTTCATTCACCGGTCACATCACCATGGTCTCGCCATACCATCCATATTTGGGGTAATGCTACCGATCCATCGCATCAGTGTCGCCATATGTTCAAGAGAAGTCGTTCAGAAAGAGTCAACCAGGTCCCATCCACTGCCATACATTATCCTTCATCCATTCATGACCGCCACCCTGAATCATATGTCACAGATCGTTTTCACCTCCATCAAAATCATTAGCTCCGTTCCGTGTCACTGATGTGGGATTCATTAAGGCCCTCCTTTGACGGATCGCTTCTTGTCGACATCAGCTCATTATCCAAGAAGTTGATCTAGGAACAACCCCTTCAGTACTTTGAAGCTTGCATGCCTCAATGGCAATTTTCTCACTTCCGGCGACAGGTATACATCAAGGACCTTCGACCAGAAGATTTTGCGTGGTGTTCGACGCCAAGTCCTTTATTCACACCACATAAATTGTACTGCAGTACCTCGAGGGTCATTATCATTATCGGTGATTCCTCTCGCGCTTGTTAACGATTTACATCATTGACCGGTAATCAAGCGATGTCTTTCCATGTTCGACTTCAGAACAATTCTCACATGGATCGACTTGTACTTAGAGTGAAGATCGAACGAGTTTGAAGACCCCGGATCTAGTTTCATCCATCTGGGCTGCGATATATATTCAGGAAAGATAAAGACATTTGACATGTACATCATTGCAGCAGATGATCATCCTACTCAAAGGATATCAATAATTTCATCAAAATTATCAGTCTACCATCAGACGATCGTCTGTTCTATGTACAAAAATGAATTTATAAAGCTGAGCATGGGAATGCCTGCCTCAGCTAGATCATGAAAGCAGTATGAAAAATAATGTATTGTATTGTATCTTATTACAGGTCTCCTCCCAGCAAATGGATGAACTTCGGACCCTCCTGGATAAAGCATTTCACCCGATAAACGGCCTCATACTTTAGGGGGCAACTGTTATAGACATTTTTGTGCCTTACAGCATTGAGCATGAAATGTCCATAATCTAAGGGATCCAAAGTCCCTAAACATGTTGTTCCTACCCCTAGAGGAACAAGGCCAACAAACCACAACAATTCACAGAAGTTCTCCACCTGAAACTGCTCAAAAACAAGTCAATTCAGGATCATGTCAACTGCTCCACTGACCATCTGCGCTGAATGTCAATGGCTCCACTGGCTACCTGCGCTGAATGTCAACTCCAACACTGGCTACCTACGCTGAGCGAGTTTGGACATGTGGCAGACTCATTCCTCAAGGTGTCAGAACCCAGGAAGCTTCCAAAATGACACTTGCCTCAGGGAATTCGACTGGTGATGAGTAAGAGGTTCCAAATCTCCAAGTGGAAGCAAGAACCTCCAAGTGGACTCAAGAATTGACAGAGGGAGAGGACACTAGTTAGATCTCAAGCTGACTCATCCTCTCTCCAAAACATCTATATATGGATCTCTCCTCCATGAGATCCAGAGGCTGGAATTTTGTTATTGCAAAGAATTGTTGTTGGTTTGAGGCTGGAATCATTGGGTGCTTAATGCTTTAAAGGGAGGTGAAGATAGGAATTCCATTCTGCTGGGAAGGACATGCTGGATTGGAGCCCTTTGGGTTCTATCTCTTCCTGAACCTTGTTATTTATCAATAAAGCTATCTTGGTTTTCTCCTATATACTGATGTATCTTTGATGTATGATTGCATTAGTGTATTTGATTTATTTCTAATCCTGAATCATTTATGAATATGAATATCTGCCTTTGTGTTGTGTTCTTCTCTTGTTGCAAGTAGCTGTTCTCTTGTCGCAAGTAGCTGTTCTCTTGTGATCTCGCAAGAATCAAGTAGCTGTTCTCTTGGGCGAGCGAGGAGGCAAGTAGCTGTGAACACCCAAAGAGAAGAGGATCTGGATCGAAAGACAAACAGAAGACACCGGTAAGTCCATTGATCTCTCCTCTTTCCCATTTCATAAAGGAAGAAACCAGAATAGCTGTCTCTGTTTGTTGCTAAGGCACTGTCACACCTTAGGTGGATAGGATCGTCCTGCATAGGCATTTTTCCCCACAACAGAAACTACTGCACAATAGTAAGGTAGTGAAAACGTTACAGGAACTCATTAATAGATGCATTGGGACCGCGCTAGTAGAACCGCACGTGGTTAGGAAGATCGGAAAACATAAGACAAGAAAGGGAAGAGAAATGAGATTGACTACACATATCAAAGAATATGAGATGGATCAAGTCATATTAGATTTAGGATCAGATGCGAATGTTCTGCTGAAACATACATGGGAGCAAATGGGGCGACCTGTGCTGCAGTGGTCTCCAATTCAGCTAAGAATGGTGAACCCAAAAAAAATAAAACCATGGGGCGATTGCAGGGAATAATTGTGGATATGGAGGGAGGGAGCATGTTGGACAACTTTGAAGGGATAGAGATTGTCGATGACAACAGTGGGTTCCCGCGCTCTTGGGAATTGATTGGGCCACTAACATGAATGGGGTGATTAATCTGAAAAAGTGAAAAATGATTTTTGAAAAGAATTCACTACACGTAATTATACCCCTGGACCCTGCTAAATGATTGCGTTATACGGAGCCGGTGCGCGTCTATGAAAGTGATGATGATTTGGACTGCATCTATAAGATAACCGTATGAAACCAAGATTGAATCCCACCGTGGGTGGGCAGATTGCATGGGAGCGCGAAAGCTCCTGTACTTCGGATTTAGATGAGGAAACAAAGAGATGTCAGAATCAATTATATGAGGTAACTACACTGAATTGTAATATGATGAAAAGGTCGCTACACTACGTATCAACAGAAGTAAGGGACCCACCTACTTATGATGGTCTAAGTGAGGTAGATACCTTCTTGGATAAATTTGAAAAGGTCATGCTAGAAAAGCAATGCTTCCAGGCCTTGGATTGGGTACTGCATGATACGCCCACGAGATGGTGGGGTACGCACAAAGGGATCTTTGACGATTGGCACGAATGTAGAAGAATGATGTGCACGTGATTTGGGAAGCCTAGGGTGTGATTGAGAGACAAATACAATGGATGGGATGATCCATGCACGCGTCTGGCCAGGTGGGCATAGGCATATGGAAAACAGCCTACACAGATGCACATGAACTCTGCGCTAAAATGTATGATCGGTAAGCATGTGTTGGGGGGACCGATGTGAAAATGTCTCTTAATGTTGTGAAGACATTATGTAGAAAGAAAAATTGCACAGAAGGTGCTCTGGAATAGTTCAACAAGGTATGCCATAGGTTTAATAAAATATTCAATGCGTAGTGAAGTGATTGGGACCTATGCGTACCCGCAGTATTATGGGCTTATAGGACAACATGCAAGAAACTGATGGGATAGACACCTTTTAGGCTAGTCTATTCAGTGGAAGTTGTAGTGCCTATGGAATACATCATGCCTAGTCTGTGCATAGCAATGCTCACAGGTATGACAGACCACGGAGCCCTCGAGGAGAGGTTCGCACAACTGGAGGAGCTTGAGGAAGAATGATTTTTGGCTAGATTTCACCAACAAGTCCAAAAGAAGCGCAAAAAGGCTTGGAACAATAGACATATTAAGTTGTGCACCTTTAAGGTGAATGATTTGGTCTGGTCCATAATGATACACCTGAAAATACAACATTTTTGCTACTTGACCAACCATCGAGACAGTTCAATAAATTCCCAAGGAAGCTCAGAATCCATTGGCTGGGACTGTATGTTAATAAGGAGATCAAAGATGGTGGTGCAGTGTAGTTGGTAAAGTTAAATGGATAACTCTTCCTAGAAAAAGTCAATGGCAATCATTTGAAGGCATACACAGGGGGCTCAACCATTTGACTAGCAACAGAAGCATAGTCTTAGCACTCTAGGTAGATGAAAGGAGCACGGGACTATAAACTACTCTACCCAGGAGCTGCACGATGTCGGGAATGCACCAGTAGCGAAGTGTCACAGGGTCTGCGATAGCATGAGGGTAGTTGTGTTGCCGCATGGTTCGGTTGAAAAGTGACCATTACAGTTACTATTCACAATGTGATGCTTGGTTTGAGACCAAATGGAGTGGGTAGAAGGCATTCAAGGAAAAATTTATGGATCGAATGTGGGGGGTAAATGGTCGAATTGAAATTCAAAAGGTGCTATAAATTACAAAGGGATGTCCAACAGACAACACTTGACAATTTGAGGAATGACTTGTTGTGTGCACAAACATTCATGAACCCAGATCTATTTGATCTTCTGAAGGAAAATTTGTTGTTTGAGCAATTACCTGAGTTGTTAAGAGAATTATGGAATAGCACTATGGAAGCTCTTGATGAAGCCATGGATACCGGAGTAATTACTGCTGAGGAAGCCACACAGGCCATTATGGAAGTAGAAGTCCCAGAAAGTGCCGAGATAGTCGCAAAAATTCATAAATCGATGTGCACGCCGACATCCAAGAAAGACAAGAAGGCTATGGTACCAATGTGCATATACCCTAGGAACTCGTTAAGGACTAAGCTTACCATGGAAGAAAAGGGGAAAGCTAATAATTTGGAGGTTGATGAGAAGGAAGAATTTGAAGATATCCTATTAGAGGAGGAGGATGTAGAAATGGAGGTTGACACTGAGGGTGCGGACCCCCTTACCAGGTTGCCCGCATATGTTCCTCCGTAGAAGGGTAAAGCTAAGGTGCCTAAAGATATAGATGAGAGCAAGAGGTCTCTGTAGACTCTGCTACTCCCCAACGACATTATTTTTGAAGGAGCACACTTGGGGCAAGTGCCTATACTAAAATTTGAAGACTGGGATCTTGTGGGCCATGAGAAGTTTCCACATTTGGCAACCACGCAGCTAATGCGTGACAATAAAGATGTGCTGACTGGAATCATAGAGTTAGAGCCGTGTAAATGGCTGAGAGGTGTAGAGAAAGCAGGACTGTTAAACCTTCTCTAGGTGTCGCAAATTCATTGCGCCCCAGTGATGATTTTTGTCATCAGGAAGCTGCTCTACTTGGTGGATGATGGGTGCTTGTGGCTGGAGGAGCCCATCCCCATCACAAAGCACTTGATTCATAGAATTACTTGGCTCCCTTGCAAAGGTGAGGATCCAATGAACATCTTGGAGGGCAAGAGTGATGATTTGGCCATCACGGAGGCCATGAAGAAGAAGTTTAAGCTGGAGAAGAAGAAGGGAGGTTACGCCATTTCCAGCATCAACAACCTTGTGGTGAAAGTTGTGACATAGATATTGGCAGGGAAGGTTATGCAAAAGTGTTGTGCGGATGAGGTACCAGCACCAGTGGTTGCACTAGTATCACAATGCACATAAGGGGTCCAGTTCAACTAGGAAAACTACTTATGCAGAGAGTTCCTTTAGAACTGGCATGAGGCATAGGAGCAGGGAAAAATGTTTCACTATGTGTGGCTTCTGTTGTCCATAGTACTGGTGGCATGGGAATTTCCTGAAGACAACCAGTTCCCAACGATTGCGTATGACCTTCTAGAGGTAGTGAAGTATGCTTCACTGTGGGCAACTAGGGATGTGCAAAGGATAAAGGATAGAAAACTCTTCTGGGTGTTCATGGAGATGAACATCAGAATGGGGATTAATTGCAAGCTGCGGTTATCGCCCATGGTCTACAATAGTATGCAGAGCTTCACGGAGTTCAAGGTAGATTTCCACCACGTTTACATCAGGGCATGTAAGGACCCCGCAAAGACGTGATGTGAGCTACCCTATCTGATGATAGATGACATCATCTTTGCAGTCCTTGAGTCATGGCCACTGGAGTGGCGCACTCCAGCCAACTCCACGGTGGAAGTAGAAAATTCTGCCGCACAACGGAGAAAGGAAGAGGCAAAACTGCACATGGAAAATTTGGCAGAAAAATGTAGGAACGAAGCGGTAACAGCTAAGGCCCAGGTGGCACATGATGCTGCGAAGCTAGTGGAAGAATAGCAGAAGGAAACTAAGGAAGAGCGCGAGGGAGAAAAGTCACCTTCGCCTGAATAGGAGACAGATACAGAGCAGGGTGGCACATTACTCCATAGACAACATCCACCCAGCTAAAACGTCCACACCCAAGAGAGAAGGTAGGGCTGTAGAAGACGTCGAAGGCTTCAAAGACTTCTTTCAACCTGATTACCTTCACTAAAGGGGATCTGCACGACATTAGGGAGACGATGAGGGACATCATCGCAGAGACCCTCTAGCAGTTAGCGGAGGAACACCAGATGGTGTTGGGGGCTCTCCAAGCCTAGATATAGGAGTTGCAGGTGCGCACCCCATAGGTTGGCACTGTGTCGACCAGCCTTGGACTAGGCACAGTCGTGGCTAAGGAGAGGTTGCACACCCAGATGTCTAACACAATAGTGCTACCAGAGGGAGAAGTAGTTATAGAAAATGAGGCTGATAGAACTATGTTCAGTGGGCTGAAGGGAATGAGGATAAATATGGTTGCACTCCCTCAGGAGATGCTCTATGTTTTTCAAGATGGAGTTACTATAGAACTGTGAGCTAGGAAGGGTCACGCTCTCAAGGTAATGAGCGAGCAGTGCATAAACATTGAATAGTTGAGCCTGCAGTGCAACGAGGTAGTGGCACATAATGGACAATGCGTATAGGTGGCGGAGGAAACCTTCAAGAACATCCTGGAGTTGGCCATCCAGGCAGAGGAACCAGTGGAGGCGTGCATCCAGAAATTAGCAGCAAGGGTACATGAGGCAAAGGAAGAAATGGCCAAGGTTGAGCTTGAATTGAACCTTCAGATAGCTGAATTGCAATTGAAGGCACAATCTTCAACCCCACAGGAAGTTAGGGAACAACGTGCCAGCGTGATTATAGTAGCAATAACAGAGGTTAACAGTGCAGTGACAGACTACACAAAGCTGTTTGAGTAGTTGTGCAAGGTTCTCACCACCCTGCAGGAGGACCTGAACATACAGTGCCTAGAGATAGAGTCACGTGAGCTACATCAGAAATACAACAAAGTAAAAGGGACTGCACAGATGGTTGCCCTTACATAGAGGCTCGCGAGGATGCAACGGGCGAAAGCACTCAAGGAACAGGTAGATGTTGCTTGGCATAAGGAAGCTGTTTTGAAGGCGCACTTACAGCCATGGATTGATGAGGTATACATCGTTACCGCCTCCTTTGAAACAAAGATCATGCAGCTGCAGGAAACACAGGAAATGGTTCAGGGCAGTAGTTTAGCTACATCGATCTCTGCACAACAAGTCGAGGAAGTACACCAGGCAGCTGCTCAGTGGTTACCAATATTGCAGCGATTCAGTTAGAATTGGTAGGTCTTCGCACAAATATCTCTGCACCGATGGAGTGACTCGAGGGTGAGTCATGATTTTTGTGTTGGGGGCTTGTTGGGCACGAGATCCCCCAAGGGAAATTTTGGGGCTTATAGCCCAGATCTTGGTGAAAAATTGTAACTCCGATGTAAAGGCTCTGCATTTTGTGGGCGCGAAGCACGTAGCTTGTAAAAGAGTCATAGGGTTGTCCGCCTTCGATTTTATAATGTAATGTCGGTTGTAGAGACCTACCCATGGTCCACAGACCATGGGATTGTATAAATAGAGCGAGGCTCTAAGTAGTTAAGAGGTTGAAGAATAATCTAATTTAAACATGGAATAGAAGCATAGTGGAAGAAAGGAAGTGTAAAGTCTAGTTTGGGTTGTAGTGTAGGAGAAGGCTCTTCCGCTAAGTGCGCATAGGCCTAGTAGTCTGCAACTGAGTGCGCAGACCCCTGCGGCTGAGTGTGCAGCACAAGTCGAGTCTATAAGAGTTGAAAGCATCAATAAAGAGAAGTTACATATCAATTCTGTGTATTTATTTCTTGTTTTACGTATTGAATATATTCGGTATAAATTTTACTTCTATTGCTTATATGATGTGCGAATATATATGATTGTATTGATTAAGTGAATACAAGATAGAATAGTTGTTTACAAAAAGTTGACTAACATCTGTAAGAAGATAAGTAAGATTTGCGGTGTAGTTTGCGGAAATAGTGTAGTTCACTACCATAGCAGCATGAAAGCGTCTCAGTCCCTGATTAGGGTTGTGTGAAAGGTGATTATAGCAAATCACGAGGGTATTGAAGGTTAGAACAATGTGCAAAGTAATCTGCATGAAGATAGGCCTAGTTGGACTAAATCAACACCATAGACATCTCAAGGGTGCGGAAACATGGTTCCAGCATCCCCCCATACTCCTTCAGCTGAGACTTCAATCCGCGCTTCGTGGGCTGATGCCGAAAGGGCTAGTAGTGTAGGGATTTGTTTGGCTAAATAACTTTGAACCTGGGTCAGGCCCCCTCAAGCCAACACTAGAGTATGCTTCTATTGATGAGGTGCCACTACGGTATTAGAGGCATATTGTAGGAGTGTTATCCATATTGTGTCAGTTGTTGAATTGAGTTATTAGAGATTTGTTTTACTACCATGAGCACCCTTTTCGCAGATAGTTGTATCTCTAGTTTTCATTTTTTGTACTTATGTAGGCTTGAGAAGCCATGTGTCTCAAAACAAAGATTTTGATATTTTGATGTAACAAGCATTCTACAAACTCTCTCTCTCTCTCTCTCTCTCTCTCTCTCTCTCTCTCTCTCTCTCTAGATATATATATATGCATGCTTTACCTCTTATATCTATTGTTCCTACTATGTGATGGTTTTATTTTTACATGTGTCGCAGATGTCTATCTAATACATGATTTTCCAATGTATCTGTTAATGTATTTAGATGTCTCAGAATATGTTGATAAGTAATGTAATCAAAATTTCTTTCCAAGAGACGAAAACATAAGTACATCATTAAAATATTAGGGTTTCTGACTGAGTAATGTCCATTTAACTGTAATACAATGAGTTTTGAGTCATGTTTAACAATTAACACCCTAATACCAAGGGAAATAGCTTCTGACAATAGTTCGACCACCGCACTATATTTGGCAATATTCTTAGTTGTACAACCTAGACATATGCCCTGTAAACTCACTAACTCACCATTAGGAGCATAGAGTGCCCCCATAATGGAAGAGAGATTATGTGTACTATGGAAAGTGCCATCAGAGAAACCAATATGAGGAAGAAGGTTCATTGACATCTGCAAACCAAGTGGAACACATAGTAAGAAGGGAAAACATGTTCATAAAAATGAAAATATTCACACCAAAAAATGCACACTAATAAAACACACACTAATGTACAAGGTATCTATGCAAAATCTAGGCATAATTCTTTTTAGATTGAGCCCATTTCAGGACTTGAGTAATTGATGAAAAGAGAATAAAACCGTTTCACCATTGGCATGATACATAAGCATCAACGTGTCCAATTAGTGGAATGATACACAACAATGACAATGCCCCCATGCCCCCTGGGCGAGTGACGGTTATGAGTCATAAATCAATGCCCCATTTTGGAAATGGTCGAACGGTAAAAATCTGGTGAAAAAGTCTAATGAAGAGGGATGCAAAAATTTTAATATCATCATGAGAAAAATATGCCCCCAAGTGAAAGTTTTCGGTAATGCCAGGTTTGAATGAGGTGTCGTTGGGCATGGATGCCAAAATTTTCCCTAAATTGCCTTTAGACAACACTACAATACGTGTCTGAAACAGAGTAGTCGTTTCAGGGGAAAGTAAAGTGCATAGACAAGTAGAAATTGATCCAAGGCTAGGAATAAAATAGGAATGATGATAAATATCATTCCAGGGGGATTCTTATAGAGTCATGACTTCATCAATTCTTTCATTAGTCGGGAATGTCTCATTCAAAGTATATTCAAAATCAGAAGAACCAAGGCAAGGAGTTTTGTAGATATGAGTCTAGGGAAAATATCAATCGATCATGAGTTGTAGATGTAACCGCAGAAGCCAAAATGATATTTTGATAAGCTTTCTCAACTAGGTTACCAGGCATGGCATCCCCAAAATCATCGATCTTGTCAAGACTAGAAATGATTCATGGGTCATAATTAGACGAGATCATGTTAATTGAAGCAACATTGAAGGGAGGACGAAGGGAAAAAGTTCCCATTAAGGTAGTGTCCTTGAAAAGGCCTGCTCCAACAATTTCATAAGGAATGCTAGTTTTCCAAACATAAGGAACATTACCTGTTGAAGAATGAGAGAAAAATAAAGCCAAATGATCAACAATGACAATTTTCCTTCGGTGAGGAAAATGTAGTACATGGAAAAGAGATGAGACCACACAAAACATTACATGAGTACAACTCCGACCAAGTGAAAGGTTGTAATTGAGATTAGCGTCAATAACTTCGACTTCTAAGTTGACCGTCTCTCCCTCCAACTAAATGTGTAAGGAGTTGAGAATACCATATGGGCGAAAACCTCGACCATCAAAATCTTCTGAAGTGTTTGGAGACTGGTTGAGAGGAACCAAACCAATGGATTTACAACATGATATGAACATGAGGCATGTGAAGGCTCCTTCATCAACAATAGTCCAGTGGATAATATTTCCCATGAATAACAACTTGAATGAGAAAATCAAGTTAAGGTGGTAAGTGAGGTACATGTTTTTTGAGATCAAAAGTAATCAAACTGGAATCTGTGGGATTAATTCCTCCAATAGATAATAACAAATATTTCCTTTGTGATGTGCAAATTTGAAGGACTTCCAAGGCCAACATCACTGGGGGTTCTTGAGCCAAGTCTTTGACAATTTTGTATTGTTCGGTGGCTCACGCATTCAGATTATAGGACGATTTTCGAAGAACACCTTTAGGGGGGTGGTCGAATTACGGAATCATTACTAGGCTTCTAGATATGGAGAGGAACAAAATGGGTGGAGCAGAGGAAGAGGGTACATTAGTGGTATCTTTCTCGACCATAGGTTTCTTAGGAGGTAGATAATATTTTGATATCTTGGTTACAAAAATATGTTCCGAGTTGCTCATAAACACTTGAGAGATTTCAGAGGCTTGAGCACGGGATTGGTCTACCAATTGCATCTACTGAGATGGGAATGGTTCCTTCATCACAGTTGGTGTCCCTATAGTTCCTTTCATAAGATGACTTACTTCGACATGTCGGGGGAAATAGTTAGTGTAATGATATTCATCACAAATAATGAAATGATATTTAGGCTTTCATCTCGATGTGTCATCAACTGATGGTTTTTGGCAAAATTATTTAGGGGTATATTTTTTAGCTTTTCCTTTACCCTTCATCTTTCCTTTCGAGGATATATCTATTGCGGTAGAATGAAAAACATTTACCTCTGAGGCTTTACCAGGATTCTTGGATTATCAACAATGTTAGGAGTTGCAGCGACTGGAGTAGATTTAGGTTTTGAAGAGGTAGCCGGAGTACTAATAGATCGCTAAAACACAACTCCAATGTTTCCATCAATAGGTGGTGAATTTCCATGTTTAGAAGAGGGGAGGGCTAGTTGAAGGTCGTTGGGAACCAAGTAAGAGTTCATATAATGTGCGAGATTGTGAATAAAAAAAATCCAAATATTGGGCATGGGTGATAGCTTGTTCTTCAATCACACAACCACCCATGGCTATGTCCTTAACAATAGAAGGGACAAATGATTTAGTGAGCCATTCAGTCAAAATTTGATCCAGGATATCAAATTTGATGAGACGGCGCCTACGCCTCCATTCATGGATATGATCAAAGATATCAGTAAAATTCATCTGTTGAAAAGATGTTAGGAGGTGGGTTACATTCTCATACCAGACAACCAACTAAAAATGTTTGAGGAAGTCCATGGCTAAAGTATTGAGGTCTTGAAAAGAACCACGAGAGAGCTCTATATACAATTTCGTGGTAGTTCCCGTTAGAGTGTGTTGGAAAACATGTAGTCATATAGAATCATTGACCCAAGAGTTAGAGGAACACCATAAATGGTAAGTCATAATGTGTGCTTCGGGGTCTTCTCCAAATTTACCTTGGAATTTGGAGAAATCACTAGGAATTTTGGTTGGTATGGGAGGCCAAAATGTTGAGTAAAGTATTGGGTCATTCGTTAGCCTTGACACATCTGACAATTCCAATGTTTCCAAAAATGGTAGTTGTAGGTTGTATGGAGTATAGGGTCTCTGGTATGTGCCAAACTGACTATTCCAGCCTTTCTGAGTTTGGGCTTGCCCCCATTGTGGTGGATTTTGTCCATAAGGTTGTTGACCATATGGAGGTTGACCATATGGAGGTTGATCATATGGGGGCTGGCTATATGGAGGTTGACCATACTAAGTTTGGTGACCATATTCGACATATGGAGTTTGCGAATAAAATTGACCATAATATTTTTTGTAAGGTCCTTGTTGCATCTACTACAACTGTGACAACGATTATTGGTAAGATCCCTATTAGGATTGGTAAGGAATCTATTATTGTGGTTGCGAGTAAGGTCATTGTTGGGGTTGAACAGGAACTTGTTGTTGTGATTTCTAGTAAAGTCCCTATTGGGATTAGTAAGATACCTATGGCTGTAGCTGCGGGTAGGACACCTATGGTTGTAACTACAGGTAGGACACCTATGGATGTGGCTATGGATAAGGTCCCTTCTGCGGTTGAATGGGAATTTTTTGCCACAGAGGATGATTACCAGTCCCATAAGGATATTTGATTTGAGGACCATACTTCATTTGGGGACCTGCCTGTTGATAAGGATTTTGGATTTATTGAGAGCCTATAGGAGTATAAGGCTGCTAGTAGGAAGGTTTAGTCTAAAGGACTTGGTGACCTTGTAAAAGGGTCCATATAATGTTACCTGATACAAATGGAATCGACATTCCTCTCAGGTTAGAAAAAACATCAACGGGTTGAATTTCCCTTGGAGGGGGTGGATAGCTTCGACTAGAAGTAATAGGCACATAAGGTGGAGAATATTTCTCCCCAGACATTGGGACAAATTAATTTGTAGGTTGTCCACTCACATTTGGGACCACAATTATTGTGGCTACATTAGGAGGAGAATAAATATTAATAGGAATGTGTGTTTCACTTACTGACATTATAGGTTGGGTAGTTACCAGCATGTTTGGGACAAATGAGTTGGTAGTAGGTGTGACAAAAGAGGACCAAATGGGATTTTGAAAGAGTGAAGTGGTGCTAGAATTATCTGAAAAAGCATTGTCAAGAGAGTTATAACCCAACATAATGAATGATGTACTATAAGGAGGAGGTTTACTTGGACCTCTTGTCATGTAGGGAATGGAAACATAAGGAAATCCTTCAGGAGGAATAAGTGACAAAGGATTAATCTCCATACTAGGAATGTGAGTTCTAGAAGTTTCCACAAGAATACCTTGGGGTGTTGACCCTACAGTTGGGTTATCACCTTCTGTTTCCATGATTGGAACAAATCTTGATTGGGAACCTGAGTCGCTCTAGGAGAAGGACTTAGAGGACTCAAAGTTACATTGGGAGTATCAAATGGACTATACGGATGTGGAGAAGATAAATAAAGAAAATAATCTAATTCAAAGAGTGGATTAGGAGGAAAAAGAAAGAAATTTGAAATAGGTTGAGGACTAGCTGGAGGAGAGTCCTGGGATGAGCCTACCAACTCTGGAAGTGGTCAGGAAGCAAGGGGTTGAATGCTTAGGAGAATACCAAGTTCAACTCCATGTTTTCATGGGATTCAGCCTCAAATCATAGAAACATACAACTCTAGGTGAGTCAGGTGCATTAGTATTTCCATAGATATCTGGGGTCTGGTTTGGAACTCTTGGTGGTTCTACCACGATGTCTTTCTAGAAAGTGAATTAGAAATGTTTGTTGGTCAATGGTTTGTTCTTAAATCCAGTTTTTCAATTAATCATTAACTTTGAGGACTAAAGGAGGTTTTTATTTCATGGGTAATTAATGATTTTGTGGTCGATTAATTTTATTATTAAAAAAGAAATAAATGGAAAAGGGGAAAAACTAGTCATGAGGGTTTACCAAGCAACCATGAATTGCAATATACACCTTAGAGGAACCAAGGATTTAATGTACAACATCCAATATCCCTCAATGATGTGTTCGGTGTATCAGGTATATAAGGCCACAGACTCAGTTACCTATGGCTGGATAGCAACCAATAGGGGACTCCCAAAATATACGTGATGGTACATGGGAATTCAGTCCGTAGTAGTGTTTTCTAATGCGTAACCATTCGACGAGAGCATTCCCATATACTTACCATGCATGGAGCACCTCCAATATACCCAAAAGTACTGGGGAATGGTCCTATACACTTCCGTACGTGCAACGAGATTTCACCCCAGGGATACAATGCTGGAAAACAACAACAACTCCTACGTTTAACAATTCTAGAACACGTCTCTAGCCTAGACCTCTAAATGTTTTTCATTAATGAAAAATTCTCCTTAGATTAACTGAAGTAAATTTTATGTTGATCTTCAATTAAGTTTCAGTTTTAAGTCTCAAATATCGATGTCACGTGAACACCTATGATGCAACTAGCATGAAAAAATGATTCTTTTCAATTCAATGAAATCTATCTAACATAGGGAAGAAGTTCACACACTGATGCAACAATCAAGTATGCAAAAAAAAAATTCTCCTAACTAGAGATTTCACCTTCACTATTTCAATGATCCCAACAAAAGAAAAATGGGATATTATTCATTAACATGCAGCTACATGAATCTTTCACTTTTCTTTTCAATGCACTCACAAAAGTAAAATGGAATTTGATTCAAATGCACCTACATGATTTTTTTTACATTTCTTTTTGAATGAATGATAATGAAATTCTTTGATCTTTCATAATCAAGTAATGTGATCTTATGCTCAATTATAAACCACAAATGACTTTTAACTGCAAATTAACCTAATGGAATTCGAAAAGTAAATTTTGAAGTAAAAGCTAAAACAAATGCAAATTTTGTTTCTTTATGATTTCCAAAATAAGAAACAATGCTTATTCAACACTAAAATTAGTGTCCCAATGGCACAAACAAGTAGTAGGAAGTAAATCCAATAGACCTAAAACCATAATGACTCAAATAACTTCACTTCCACTACTCCAAAGCAACGAGATGGATTTTCCAAATCAACAAGAAAATTAGTTACAATCATTCAAAATATTGATGAATCCAAAGCATACAGAACAAGAGGATACCTCAGAGGTCAAGGCACACTAGACCCTACTGAAAAAACCCTAAACTCTCTCAACTTTCAGGGATCATCATGACTATGACAGTCAAAACGCGCGCTGGAAGGGCGTTCAACACTATTGTTATTGAAAACCGATGTTGAGAGCAAGAGTGTTCTAGGAAAACACGTGCTAGACAAGAAAGACTTCGAAAAATAAAAATAATTTCAAATAGAAGTCCAAACTTAACACTCTAAAGGATTGAACACTCAAAGTGTGGGCCGATACAGAATCTAAATGATTGACTACTAAATGGTTGGCTAAAAAGATCAAAAGACCTAACCCAAAAAGGAGGTTGAAAGGGCTACATCTATCCCCAATGGATTCACCACTTTATTGTCAAGAAAATCCCTTCCACAGACAAAAACAATATTTCTAGTCCTGTAAGAGGATATAGCAACAAACTAGACAAACATGTGCAAACTTTCCTAGTTCATATTGGAAAATACAAAGTAAGGCATATAACCTACCTCACTCTGATGCTAAGAGCTCGTTGATGTCGTCCTCGATCATATCACTTCAAATTTCAATCCTATTTATGTCATTGTGGATGAGTACCTGCAAGGAATATCAAACAAAAGGGACAAGAGCATAAATAACATAATTCATTCTAACATAAAGTATATTATAGATCAAGGAATATCATACTAAATAAATAATGATTTATACACATATGGAAACTAAACACACGATGTATTTATGAATAGAAAATGAGGGAAGCATACAACCATATGATCCTTGATGTTCAAAGGCTCCTTTTGATGAGTTTCCATGTCCAAGCCAAGACATTTAAGCACACCTTCTCCTTAGTAAAACATGCAGCATTTAGGCATAGTTTCAACATAGGAATGCAACCAAGAAATGATCAACCTATTGGGGATAGAAGAGATTTCATTTATAGGGAAGGAGAGGGAGTTAGGGATCCAAAAAATAGGGAAGGAGGTCCACATATTAAGTGGAATATCCCTAAAGGTATGATCAAGGACTCAAAATGGGACAACTTGACCATATCCTTATTCAACAACATTCAGCTCACCATTATCGAGGCTTCTAGTAAGAGAAGAGTCTCCTCCACTTTAGGAAAAACTTCCAGAATATTTTCAACACGATCTTTCCTATCAAAAGTCGTGCTAGCAGTGCTAGGTCAATATGTTGCAACAAGCCATTAGCACCTGCGAGAATTACTGCAAAACATGCTGATCATAAAAACTACGTTTTTAAGTAAGCCTCTTCAAAATTCTCTCATGAAAACTTTTCTTCTCTTATTCAAGGATGTTTATGTATATGTTTCATGGTGTGTACACTGACATCTTTCTTCATTTTGACACTTTAGGATACAGGACAGGAAGCGCAACAAAATAATGTGTAACAGGGGGATGGTATGCAATGGACAGTATGCTTCCTCTCCAAACTAAGCTATCGAAATCCCTGATCCACTAATGCAAAGAAGCCAAATTTTAGAAAACCTTCTCTATCAACATTTTCATTTAGATAAACCTCATTTTGATTCAGTTGGAAGCATAATCATCAAATCAACTAAGAAAAAGCATTGCAGTTGTTTTGCAGCTTCATAGTTTCTATCTCCTTGCTTAAGGCCTATATTTGAAAAAAAATCCTTAGAGAAGGACCATGAAATTAAACCTCCTTACAATTAACTTATGCCTAAAAAGATAGAATGTTATACAAAAGAGATGTAGCTCAACTTAGGTGGCCCTATCTATATTGATAGGGAGGGGTGTACCAGTGGTTTTGCTTTTCGAATGTTGTCGTACACCATATAGCTTGTAGTATTTCATTGTTCTTTTTTTATACTAGATCCATATATTTATAGGGAGTGGCGTAATCATGGTTTTTCTTTTCGAATGTTATCTTACACCATATATCTTGTAGTATTGAATTATTGTGTGTGACTCAGTATACTAGATCCCCTCAACTAGATAAAATATGAACCTATTAAATCGCTAAGCAAATGCCAAATTGTCATTTGTAGATGAAAGTTTCCATTGTATAATGTGTCTTATTGTGATGTAAAATTGTGCTCAGCAATTTAATCTACAATTGACATGTATATTTAATCCACTTGTTTGTCTTGATATTGAATCATTATATACATTTGAGTTGACTATTAAGTATTGAATTAAGTTGCGGAGTTAAAAACACCCTGGGATAAACAAATTCTCATGGTTTTTAATAATAATGAAGTTGAGAATGAGTTCCATTTTGGATTTGTGACTTTTCAACATGCCCAGATGCTTTTAGGATTCTTTCTTGTCATCCACTTTGTTTTGCCCACATTTTATTCTCTTGTCATAACAAGAAAGTTGTGAATCTATTTAATTAAAAAGTTTTGAATTTGTTTGATTCAATAGAGTCATGATAAAAAAAATAAATTAATAAATTATTGTGGTATTCTTTCTTGACATCCAATGTGTTTTGATCTCATTTTATTCTCTGCTCATAACAAGATATTTGTGAATTTGTTTGATTAATTTTTTTTAAATTTGTTTGATTCAATGGAGTCATGATAAATCAACTTTATTCGATGTAAATTATTATACAATTATACCCAATTGTATTAACGTATATTCAAAATTTTTCATCAGTGGATGCAAAAAATATCGGCCACCATACAATTGAAAAAATGAGTGACCCATATGAATTTCCGTAAGGAATAGTTGTTGCTATGTGACTAGTATGTAGCTTATATATCACAGTAAAAATTATAGAGATTTCAAATGTATATAATGTGAGAGTATGAATTAATCTTATTGGTATAGTTATATCAGTTAAACGTTGGTAAATGTTAATTATAATTAATTTATAATAAGTATATAAATATTTGATATATAATACAAGTTATATTTTTAAATTTTTTAATAGAAGATTATAAAAATTAATTTTATTTTAAATTATTATTATTATTATAAATAAATAGTAAAAATGAGTAATATATAAATTTAAATAATATGGAAAAGATTCCTAATTATTTTGATTTACCTCTTCTTTTACCTTGTTAATTCTTAATATGTAAATAGGCTTTATAATAATATTATGGGTCTGAGGGTCCAACAAGATATGATTATTGCTCTGATGTGAATTCCTGAACACTGCAGCCAAACCCTAACTAGCTGCCGTCTCTGACTGATTACCTTGCTACAGCCGTCGCTCCCTTGCTGGTCGATAGCAATGGACATGGCGGGAGGAGGGGAGAGCTCTGCTCCCCCTCCAAAACACTCTGCGAGTTCTGACAACACCCAGCACTCTCAGCCTTTGCAACCTTCTGACGCTAACCCAGATGCAGGACATGGCGAAAATCAGAAAGCTGAGGCAAGGATTCATACGGCCCCGACAGAAGAAGATAAAGCTGACAAAGAGACCCATGATAAAGCCAAGGTGACTCAGCCCAAAGCATCCTCGGCCACTTGCATACCAAAAGCTGCTGAACCCATCAAGGTGGACCTGCCCAGCCACCGCATCAATGGTGAAATCCAGTACATGCAAGATCATGCACTCATAGGAAAATTTTTAGGCTTCTGGCCTACGGAAAAAGCCTTACAAGGCTGGATAGCCTCAAAGTGGAAGCCCAAAGGACAAATAACTCTGCAACTAGGACCAAAGGGCTTCTTTACAGCTATATTTCATTGTGTAGAGGACAGAGTGAGGATATTCGAAGGAGGGCCGTACTTCTTCAACTCTTCAGGCCTCTATCTCACCGAATGGAAACCCAGATTCAATCCCGACAAGGAGGATTTCAGTTGGGCACCCGTCTGGATCAGGATGTACTCCCTCCCTGCAGAATACTGGAAAGAAGAAACACTGGCGGACATAGGCAACAAACTGGGCACCTTCATCCGAGTTGCAGTGGAGACAAAAACTCGCAAGTACACCTCATATGCTAGGATCTGCGTCCAGATGCATCTGACCAAAGCCCTCGCGGATACGGTAAAGCTCTATCATGATGATTATGAATGGACTCAACCTTTAGATTATGAACACATTCCCTTCCGCTGTCGTAAATGTCATGAGCACGGCCACCTATTCCGTGACTGTCCTTTAAATTCCCAGTCCAAAGCAGCTGCTATTGTCTCTGATATAGACTCTGAAGGATTCATAAAAATCCCCAACCGCCGCAGGCATGCCAAAAAGAGTCAGCCAATTATTGACAACACTCTCAAAACGGACCATCAGAACAAATTCTCTGTTCTTGCAACGCATGAAAAAAATGATCATCCCAGTTCTGAATCCCCTCACAAACCCTCTGCGCCATCTTCCTCCCTCCCTCACTCAGATCCCTTGCAGTCCTCTGACCCTGATCCAATGAAACCCACTCCCAGCCCTTCTTTGGAGAAAGGTAAATCCATATCAAGATTCAGTCCCCTCTCGTTCTCTAAAGAGCAAACCTCAGTGGATAATGAGCAGCAGGATGCCGATATGGAAACCGATACTACTCTGGCTCTCAGGCTTCAGCAAGAAGAGGATGAGGAAGTTCTAGGTGAAACTACTGTTATGGAAGAAGATCAAGCAGATGTCACTATTGATGGATTAGATATCTTTACACTTGAGGCAGCATGCAAACAAAAAGAATACAACTCCATCCAACCTTGGCAAATCGACAAGCTGGAAGGAGTCCTAGCCAAGGCGCAGCATAATAAAAGCCTGGGCATCCAGGGAGGCAGTCCATGGGATGGAAAAAAGTTACTCAAGGATCTCAAGAAAAGGGGACGAAAGACAGACCTCCAGCGCACCATAGCAATAGGTGAAATACTTATGGAATCAGGGCGATTCCCTAAGTTGACAAAGTTCTACAAACCCAAATCACAGTTTACATGAAGTTAATATCATGGAATGTGAGAGGACTCAACAGTCCCTCAAAACACAGAATGATCAAACATTTGATTCAGCAAGAAAAACCAACCATAGTTTTTCTGCAAGAAACCAAAAGCAACACTGATGCTATTGAACGAATCCGTGGAAAAGTTTGGGTAGGAAGTAGGGCCATCTCTGTTGATGCCTCCGGAGCCTCAGGTGGTTTAGCTATCCTATGGAACCCTCAGATCATTACATTATATGACTTCCACGCCACACTCCATCTTATTCAAGCCTCATTCCACCTCGTGGGCACCGGCATACATGGTCATATCACAAATGTTTATTTTCCTCAAATAGTGCAGCAAAAAATAGAACTTCTGGAAACGCTCGCTCTTCTCAATGAAAACAGACAATTCCCGCTTTGGATCGGGGGCGGTGACTTCAACATAATAACTTCCATGGCAGAGAAACAGGGAGGCCGAATTGGGCTCGAAAGTGACAGTGAAAGCCTCAAAGATTTCATTCAAACCAATCACCTCATGGACATTCCTACCTCTAATGGAATCTTCACATGGAAAAACAAACGACGAGGCATTCAACACATAGCCTCCCACCTTGACAGATTCTTTCTCTCTGACAATGCAATCCATCCAGGAGGGGATTTCAATGCTTCCATCCTTCCCCATGGCGGGTCTGATCACTGGCCAATTTTGCTTCAATGGTCCAGACCAGGCAATCAATGCAACAGACCCTTCAGATTTGAAGTGTTCTGGCTCACAAATGACACCTTCAGAAAGGTAGTCAGCGACGCTTGGGCAGCCTACATTCCACCGCAGGGGGCCAAAATGTATCAATTCCAACAAAAGCTAAAAAATCTGAAATATGTCCTCAAAGTCTGGAATCGCACAAGTTTTGGCAACATTCAGGAGAAGCGTTCCCAATTAGAGCAGCAAATGAGCAAACTCCAACAAAATCTCATTCTCCAAGGCAGAACAGAAGAACAAGCACAACAGGAACAGGAACTTTGGAACCAAATCGAAGAACGTAGGAGGCAAGAAGAAATACTATGGCGGCAAAAATCGAGAATCAACTGGCTCAAAGAAGGGGAGAAGAATACAAAATTCTTCCACAAGACCACCATTCAAAGGCGAATGCATAATAATATAGCGTTCATCAACAACCAACAAGGCGAAAGAATTGAAAAGCATGAGGACATGGAAAAGGAATTCACAGGGTATTTTAAGGAAATCTTAACGGAGCCCATTGAGAACAGGGAAGCAGCAATTCGGGCCATCACACAGCACATTCCAAGCATCATAACTGAGGATCACAACAACAGATTACTCCAGCCCACGACCCTGCAAGAAGTTGAAGAAGCCATGGCTCAACTCAAGGATGGAAAAGCGCCTGGTCCCGATGGCTTCACGGCCAATTTTTTCCACGAATTCTGGGACCTCATCAAGAATGAAGTATGGAATCTGGTTGAAGAATCCAGAAGTATGCATTGGATCCTCCCGTCCCTCAATACCACCTTTCTAGCTCTGGTTCCCAAAGGTGAAGAACCCAATAGGCCGGAAAACTTTAGACCTATCGCACTCTGCAATGTCATATACAAGCTAATCTCAAAGGTTATTGCAAACAGGCTCAAACCTCTCCTACCCCTGCTCATATCTCCGGAACAGACAGGATATGTGGAAGGACGGCAGATTATGGATGGAATCATACTATCAAATGAGGTTATACACTCTTTAAAGATCCTCAAGAAACCAGGTATGATTCTAAAACTCGACCTCTCCAAAGCTTTTGATAAGCTTAGTTGGAATTTTATTCAAAAAATGCTTCTAGCCTTTGGATTCAGTGCAACATGGACCAGGTGGATCATGAATCTTATTACCTCCCCTAGCTTTTCAGTTCTTTTGAATGGATCTCCCTCTTCTCCCTTTCGGCCCTCCCGTGGCATAAGACAAGGGGATCCTCTCTCTCCTTTTCTCTTTGTTTTAATGGCTGAGGGTCTCAGCAGACTACTCAAAGCAGCTATAGCCTCTCACAAGCTTAAAGGTATTTCAATACATGGTCTCAATCCGCTGTCCCATCAACAATTCGTGGACGACACCATGTTATTTGGCCATCCATCCTCAAAAGAAGCCTCTATGTTTAAATCGCTCCTCTCCCTCTACTCCGATGCTTCTGGTACCTCCATCAATGCCTCCAAGTCGCAGCTTTTCTTTTTCAATACCCCCCCCTCCACACAAAGGAATATTGCCAGAATCTTGGGATTCACCATTTCCCATCTGCCTTCTAAATATCTTGGAGCACCCCTCTCAGCTTCAGCTATTAAAAACGCTTCATGGAGATCCCTCCTTGACAGGCTGGAATCAAAACTTTCTTCGTGGACCTTTCGTGCTCTCAACATGGCAGGTAGATTGGTCTTGATCAAGTCTGTCCTTCAAGCTATGCCGCTGTACCTCTTCTCCACCCTGGCAGCTCCAAAATGGGTCCTCAAAGCCATTCGCAACTTACAGCGCAACTTCCTTTGGGGCTCCACGGGCAGAAATCGAAAATGGGCCCTTGTGAATTGGAAAGATGTGTGCAAACTCAAAACAGAGGGCGGACTAGGGCTTCGAGATCCACTTCAAAGTAACAACACTATGGGAGCCCGACTGTGGTGGAACTGGCTCTCCAAGCCTCATTCACCTTGGGCTCGCTTATGGCAAGCAAAGTATGCTATGGGAAGTCAATGGCAAGATCTAATCAGAATCAACTCCAGCGCCCAAGGCTCTCCAATCTGGAATGCAGCTAAGATACACAGCCGTTTCATACAGGAACATAGTTTTTGGGAAATACACTCTGGCACGTCAGCTAAGTTCTGGGAGGATTCGTGGCAGCAGCTTCCCAAGCTGGAAAATCTATTCCAGATGCCACTCTGGCAATCGTATATGCAGCAAGAAAACCTGATTCAAGTGCAACAATTCTGGCAGCAAACGCAGCATCAAGACTACCAAACATGGAGACCCGCAAACAGCCGGCAAAGGGACTAGGAGGGCGAAACTTACTCAGACTTGGACCAGGAACTCACACAACGCAGAATACGCTACTCCAACCAGCAGGACAAGCTCAGATGGGGTCACAAGCACAAAGGCACATTCACCACTAAAGAAGCACATCAGCTGCGCTACTCAAACAACCAAGAGAATCAAGACCAAATCTGGGCACGAGTCTGGCTTCCAGGGCTTTGGCCCAAAATTTCAACCTTCCTATGGTTGCTCAGTAAAAGGCGTATACTTACTTGGGATAACTTGATAAAACGAGGATTCATTGGGCCCTCTAGATGCCCAAACTGCAATCTTCACACTGAGACAATCAACCATCTAATGGAGTCCTGTCCACTAGCAAAGCAGCTCTGGGAAAGGGTGGAGTACTGCAATAAAAGAGCAGCACCAAGAAGCGAGGATGTAATGGACAATATTAGGAATTGGGGCAAGAACCCGTTCAGAAGCCAACTCCTCAATACCTTATGGGATCTTATTCCAGGTTTTCTGTACTGGCTTCTATGGAAAGAGCGTAACTCACGCATCTTCAACAGTACCTCCCGGACAATAGACGCTCTGTGGCTTATCTACAAAAGAAATATCCAGGAAACCTTAGCCATAAGAACCTGGTTTGACACTGATATGCCAGAAGTGCAACAAGAAAGGGATATTTTTAAAGAATGGAATCTTGACCTTTCAACCTTTGCAAAGGTCATCACACGTCCCCCTCGCAGCCCCACCTCCCCATCCTCATGGTCCCCACCAGCTCTCAACTCTTTCAAGCTCAACTTTGATGGAGCAGCAAAGGGTAATCCTAGTCCGGCAGGCTATGGAGGAAACATAAGAAGTCATACAGGCGCTCTCATGCACATCTATTATGGCTCTCTCGGCAAAGATACTAATAATGTAGCGGAAATGGAAGGACTTTGGCAAGGGATCTATTTTGCAGAGCAACTTCACTTCTTTCCCCTTGAGGTTGAAGGCGATTCTCTCATCCTAATCAATGCAGCCAAGAAAATCCAAGCAAGAACAACAACGGACAAAGTAGCAACCAGCTGGAGAGTATTGAGCAGGTTGGAATCCTTGGAAGCAAAGCTTACAAATCCACATAGCCTTACCTTTCAGCATGTGCGAAGAACAGCAAATCAGGTAGCCGACAGATTGGCTAACCAAGGAGTCTCTCAGACATCAACATACTTTTCAGGTCCCCTGGATATAGTTGAAGATGAACAACTTAAAAAAGACTGCATCACTTTGGTGCAAAAGGATCTTTCCCCCCCGGATGCGGGTGGTTGTTAGACGCATAAGGCTCATGGCTTGTCCGCAGGGCATGTGTCCGCCCGGACAAGCCACATATACCAGGAGGACGCGCCCTAACTATTCAGCCATGCAGCATTTAAGGAGAGGAGTTATGGTTTACTGCAGAGATGTCCCTTCGACATTCACTGCTTGCATTGAGAAACGCAACATGACGCTTCATAGCCGGGAGTTCTCAGACATTCTCCCGCATTTCTCGTCTGCTCCTGTTCTTGTCTTGAAGGAAGTGGCGGAGGCTCGTTGTCTCGGCTCTCATTCAGGCTCTGAGAGCGACTGTGATGGTTTAGGGGCCATCGACTTGGGCAATTGGAGAGCATACGGGTAGTTTGGTTGCGAACCTGGGAGATTGGCGGTGTTGCAAACCTGCCATCCGCATTCTGGTTGGGGGATTGGGCGTCCAGTTTAGAGGAACAATTCGTGTGTGCACACTTGCCACCCGCTCATATTCAGTATGCAGCGTGAACACCTAAGGGGAACAAGTCAGTGTGGCAGCTACAGTGGAAGAGCCCCTTCGCCCTCTTCCTCAATTGAAGAATCCTCTGAACGCAGAAGACCGAGGGGAAGGCCCCCGGGCAGAGGAAGAATGGCGGAACCTCCAGAGAGAATGGAATGTGGGCACACTGAGCACCCAATGGTAAGATACCGCCTTCCATGTACCTTGTCCAATTCCACTTTCTTCATAACTGTTTCAGTGGAGCATTGCAGCAACCCGTGGGGTGAAGAGGAAGCTCCTCGTGCCAACCCTCCCACAGTGGACATGGAATTCCCTGCCATAGATATGCTGAGGCCTGTACATGATCCTGGAGCAGGCCTGAGTGAACCTGTACAGTGCAATGCTGGTAAGGCTATACTCCAGCCTCCCTGCTGCAAGATGAAGGATGAACCGCTGTTACACTAAAAAATGTCACCATGACTATTTACAGTTAGTATGGCTCAATCAACAGTCATGCTACCCTCTTAGGCAAGTCTTATGCCTCTGCTCTCCATGTCAAACTCCAAAAAAGAGAGAAAGTCTTGTATAAATGTATTTATCTCTGGGGACGCAGGTTCTCTCAACCTTACCTGTGGGGACGCTCCCAATGTTCACAAAAGCTGCGTCCAAAGATGCTCTGTATGTAAAGGGACATGTGCGTCCCCCTGTAAAGGTTAGAATGCGCAAGTTTCATCTTTAAAAAGTTACTTGTGGTCATTTCTAGAGCATTCTATAAGGTTGTTCGACGTGTATTGGGTGCCTCCAGATGGTTCATGCACTCCTATCAAAGAGGAACTTATCCCATCAATAAGGGAGCTATCCCACCCAAAGAGGGGATTATCCCATTGATGGTGGACCTGATTAACCTCCTCTTGAGCACTATAAATACAGGCATTGGGCCAGAAGGAGGAGAGGTTGAAGCTATACATTTTCTAAGGGTAAATGCTGCAGGAATTAGGACTCCCATTTAGAAGCTTGTGAGGAGAGATTTCCATCTTTGCTTGTTCTATTTGGAAGTGGGTGTGCTTTGTCAAAGTAAAGGAGAACTCTTGACGGACCCTAGGAAGGACTTGCACAACACCAAGGCTCAGGTTGTATTTGTTCTTTTTGTTACCTATTAATGCAAATGAGTCCATTCTTCTCAATAACTTGTTGTTTATGAGTTATTTCATGTGCTCCTTGGTCTACATGTTGAATATGCTTTGTTTTATGTTATAATCAGGTGCTATTTAATTGTTTGACTGTTGGTGATTACAGGTTTTGGAGAAAAGGAGGAGCTCATCCAGATCAACAAAGCTTGGACTTCTACAACAGCGTTTGGACAAAGGTAAGAACAAAACACTTGATATCTCATATCATGATGCATGTTTAGAGAAGGATAGATCTTGTTTGTCTTGTTTGTCACTAGAGAGTCTTAGGCTCCTAGGGAGGTTGGTTGTGTCCGCACAATCGACTCTTTCCGCCTGACAAATTGGCGACTCCGCTGGGGAATCCATTAATGTGAAAAGTCTTTTCCTTTGTATGAACTTTGCTCTGAGAAAATTAGTTTATTTTTCTGGTTTTTGGCTCTGTGACTTTGTCTTTGGGTGGGTTAGCTTAGAGTTAGAATCCTTTTAGTTTTTCTTGAGTTTTTCAGTAGGACGCACCCTCTGAGTGCTGCACAGTGCGTCCCTGGACGCACTGTTGCTGTGTGCACAGAGCGGGCCCGCACCTGTTCTAACGGGTCGCCTGCGTCCCCCTGCTAAAAGTTGAGAAAACTCCATTTTTTGCTTTTTTACTCTTAGATTTTGTTTTTTCTTAGTTTTTACTGCCCAGATTCATTAGTCCCTTGTCAAAGATCTTCACCTGAACTTGTTTCTATAGCATTGAGTGTTTTAGTGGATTTCATAGAAGTTTAAGCCCTAGGGTTTGATTTTTGAATAGGTCTTGTAGTGACTTTGGCGGTAGAAGTTGTCAAGCCTTAGATCTCTCTGGTTTTGTCAACATTCTTAGAAGTCAGACCTGTCATAAAGTCTACCTGTGTGAGCAACTTACCATTGAGTTGTCTCGTTGGCGAATTTCGAAGTGCTTGTTGATTAAGTCTTGAATTCCATTTTACAAAAAGAACAAAAAGATTTGAGTTTTGTTTTGACTAGTCTTTTGATTCTGCATTAGCTAGTCCTTGATTTGATTTTGATCAAGTAAAACAACCTAGAATCATCTTTGTGAGCTTTTGCCTTGTTAGGTTTGTTTAGAGTAATTTCTCTTTTGATTTGCTTGTGAGTCAAGTTTTCATAGTTTTCGTAGCTTTTGAGATTGTTTTGTGTTAAGATAGGTTTATATGCTTTATTAAAAAGAGAAAATACAAAAATATCTCCTTTGAAAAGTTTTGTTTCAAGTAGCTTTGAAAGTTTTGAAAGAAAAAGAGTTTTTCGTGCAAGTAAAGAGTAGTCATGTTTGTGTGCTTGAAAAGAAAAAGAGAATTGTTTCTTTGATTGTCTTTTCTAAGGAAGTTGTTTTCTCTAAAATTTGCATTCTCTCAACTCTCTTAGTTACGAATTTCATTGAAAAAGCAAAGTAGCGTAAATCATCTTAGGTGCATCTTTGTAGTGGTTGGAGTCGAGTCTACACACCATTGGTTTCACTTCCACTACCTTGTGACTTTAAAGAACAACCATAAAAGTAACGCTTAAAGTAAAATCAAAATAGTAACTTTTATTTACTAGGGCTCTGAAGCACCAATTTAGATCAGGCTAGTGTCTTGGAGTAGGTGAGTAATTAACTCTCCAAGACAACAAAACCAAACAAGTAGCTTATCTTGTGATAGATTAAATCCAATTGTCTCATTTGTACTCTGGGAAAGCTCCTCTTAAAGGAGAAGCACGAGCTCGTGTCCGAACCAGTGAGGGGATCATTCCCCCCTCGTTGGGAACGACGCTAGACACGCACGTATTACAAACGGTAAACCTCGGATTAACCATTGTCGAGGAGCCAGGGGTCACTTGTCGGTAAACCTTGGATTATTGTCAAGGAGCCGGCAAGGGGATTGAGCTTGCTACTCTGCCCTTGCGTGCTGTCGGAGTTTAGACTGTTCCCCCAGGTGCATTTGTTGCGGTTGGTAACCTTAGTGGCCATTATCTTTAGGATTCTACCAAGGTGATGGTGGAGGGAAGGTCCCACTGTACCTGGAGCAGACGTCGGTTATACTCACTTGGATTTTCTGGGGGGTTCACTTCACTCGAGATGGTTAAAGTGGAGGAACTTGGTCCAGTCTATTCATTAAGCAGGTTGCCGGGGTAACTGTTCCACCCGCCATTTCTGTACTGAATCCAGCGAGGTTGGGCTTCATCACCAACTAGCGCTTTCGGTCCGGAAGACTACTGTTTGTGTTTGGTTTGACGCCCTAGATTCTTTAGGCGTGTGATTCAAATTTGTTTGGTTCTTTAGAGGCTTTAGGTGGTTTGATTTGAAATTTTATATTGTTTTCGTGTGTAGTAGTTAAAAGTTTTTAGCTGTGGCGGAATTACCGAGACAGTCCCGTAGACGTCGGGGCAAGTCTCCTGAGATTGTTACCGGAATAGATTTGTTAAGAAAACTCTGTAAATCGGGGGGTGAATCTCCTGAAGATATTCCGGGTCAGTACGAAGGGTTAAAGGTCCTTGTAACTCCTCCTAGTGACAATAGAGTAGGTTCACCTGAAGAAGGAGAATCTTCCTTGGTAGTCCATCCAGATTACCAAAGTTTAGAGACAGGTTATAATCCCGAAGTTGTTTCAGTTTCTGAACTTATTGGTAGTTTTTCGTCTGCTAGTGATACAGGCGAAGAACCTGAAATATCTGAACCTGTTACTCCAACTTCTAGTGTTCCAGATTCACCGAGAATAGAAAGAATTATCACCGAAAATCTTCCTACTGGTTTGATTGCTATAGAAGAACTTGCTCCAGAGGAGGATATAGGTGTCTCTAACCTTGAAGGTCAACTTACTATTGATCTAAGGGAGCGTGAATCCATCTTTTACAGTCCTCCTAGAAGTACTACTTGGTACCTTTCGTTAACCAATTATTTAGACAACTCAGGGGTAGGTTTTTCTACACCTCGTACTCCTTTTCCACCTGGAGGTATTTATACTCCTGTAAATATGTATGGTCAGTCGTCCGTGTTTACTCAAAGTCCTGAATCTTTCTTACACGGCGGTCCTTCTGTCCCCACCGGGTATCAATCACTTTCTGGTACCTTTGCGGGGGCATCTCCTCAACCCGTTGATCATGGGTTATTTGCTGGAAACAGTGGTAATATACCATTGGGTGTAGGAGACATTTACATGATGTCAGGTTCAGTTCCCGTTTCCCAACCTCAAGGTGGCCAATTACCGCCTGGGGGGAAACCGCAGTTAACGCCTGGGGGGCAACCTCAAGGTACACAAATCGTGTCTGGGGGGCAACCTCAAAGTCAGTATGCACCTATGGTGCAATACGTGCCTCAAAGTCAACCCCAGCCTCAATATGTACCCCAGGGTCAACCTCAGTATCAATATCAACCTCAAGGATGGCAACCTCAAGGATGGCAACCTCAAGGGTATCAACCCCAAGGTTATCAACCTCAAGGGTACCAACCTCAAGGTCAAGGTCAACCCCAGTATCAGTATTTACCACAAGGTTATCAACCTCAAGGTCAATACTCGAGTCAAGGTTATCAACCGCCTCAAGGTCAGTCATATGTTCCAAGTATGGGAACTGCACCTTACAATTATCAATCCTACCCTCAATCCGGTTATGGATCTCATTATCCTCAACCTGTTACAGGTCAATACCCTGGAATGTTAGTGTGGGATCCATCACAGGGTCAGCAGGTGTTGCAGCCAAGTATACAGATGGTTCCTCAAGCTGGACAACCCATAGTTTCTGGTCCAACCCAGCAACCGCAACCTGTCTAGTCAAATGTTCAAACTTCTGTAACTTCGGTAGTTACTCAGCCGCCAATTGCACCTAGTACTCCATCTCAAACGGCTGCTGCAACTACCGCTACATCTACCATACTTACTTCTGGAGTATCGACGGCTCCAGTTTCTACTGTCCCTGTTACCACACCTCAGACATCTTTACCGTTGTCTGGATCTACGATTCAAACCACGGTCCAGATGCCTGTAGGTCAGCCTGGTATAAGTACGGTTGTCACTACTCAACCTCAATTTGTTCAACCTCCGTACCAGGGACAGTACCAACATGGGCAAGCTGTCCAACAACCAGTTTACCAGTATCAACCGTATCCTGGGTACACTTATCAACAACCTCAACAACCCCAGTACGGTCCGGTTAATCCTGGTTTTCCAAGAGGATATAATATCCCAAATGCGACTCCTGTTCCTAGTTATCCTGGATATCCTCCTCCTGGGGCTGGTATTGTGACCCAGAGTTTTAGAGATCCTAACCGGCAGTTACCGTTTATCGCAACTTTGGATTTACCAGACTTGACGCGCCTAACGAACGATCCAATTCAATATCTTCAGTTCTGGCCGCCAATGCCAAACAAGTTGCCCAGTGATATACCCAAGTTTGAAGGTAAGTCTGGAGAGGATCCGTCCAATCACGTGATGACTTACCACCTCTGGTGTGCTTCAAATTCTATCTCGGATGATTCGATCCGCTTACGTCTTTTCCAGCGTACACTCATTGGTCTCGTGGCCAAGTGGTACATTGAGTTACCACGGGCCTCTTTTTACAACTTTAGCCAGTTAGCTACCTCGTTCTTAACTCACTTTCAGTTGCCGGTCAGATACGATAACGGCACGGAGTTATTAACTTCACTAAAACAATCGACGTCCACGTATATTTCTGATCACATTCATGAGTGGAGACGTCGAAGAAGGCTAGTGAAAGTTTTTATCCCGGACCAAATCTTAGCTGAATGGTTTGTCAAATCATTATTACCGAAGATTACTGAAGATGTAGCTAAGGCCGGAGTAGTTACTGAGGAGCAAGTCATTGCTCAGGCACAATACCTTGACTTAGTTTACACTCAGTCGGGTACGTTACACGAGAAGATTCCAGATCTTCCAAAGTCGAATCAAATCGCTGCTGCTCCTTCGGGATCTCATGCCGCTGATGGTATGATTGGTATCGTGAATACTAAGAGCAAGAAGAAGTCTTCCAAGAGTTCTACTACTCCTATAATCACCTTACCTGATTCCCCGACAGGAGAGTCTTCTCCTGAACTTTCCGCCGATATTCACGCTGTAGAGTCATCTACGGCCAAATCAAAAAACGGTGGAAAGAAGAAAGGAAAGAAGAAGGCTAAAGCAGACAAGGCTCCGAAGGAGAAAACAGAAAAGTCAGAAACCAATGACGAAAAGCGCAAACCTCGATATCCTTGTCTTATTTGTGAAGAGGATCATTTTACAAGAGATTGCCCTCATCGGGCCGAGGTTGTGAAAATAGTCAAAGGTTCTCCCCCTCCTGCTGTGTTGAAAGATCCATTTCCAAAGCAGGAGAGTAAGATGATAGGTTCTTCTTCGAATGCCAGTGAAGAACCCATTTTGATGATGTCTCATGTGAGGATTGCGACTCGATCGCAAGATTATGGTAGTAAGAATCCTGTTGATGGTAAGGAAGCAGAATCTTCTCACTCTAACCCATCAACCTCAGCTCCTGGTTCCGATCCACTACAGATCGAGAAACCTAACCCGGAATTAGTAATCAAACCACCCGCCAAGGGTGTACTTCGAAGGTCTGCTTTCAATCCACATGCGAGAGCGGCCCAGAATTACAACATTGTTGAGGACTTAGCTATTTCACCGTCAGCAATGTCGGCGTTAGAAGTGCTGCAATCATGCCCAGCACAACGAAAATTACTGTTGTCGGCTATCGGAGCTGTTGATGTTCAGGACCCGAACCTGATAATCTTCGATCTAGAAAATAGTACACCGCGTCTCCCCCATCAAATGGCTTTCCAAATTGCAGTGATAGTCAAAAACAGGCCTATTCATCGGACTGTGATTGATGAGGGAGCTTCTACGTGTATTATGTCGATTCAATGTTGGAGATCTCTTGGTTCTCCCTCGTTGAACCAATCCCCCACCATCCTTAAGGCCTTTGATGGCCGTGGGTTCCGTCCGTTTGGTATTCTACAAGAATTGCCTATAGGGGTAGAAGGTAAAACCGTTAGTCTGGATGTGGAAGTGGTTGATGCCCCTCTAGACTACAACCTTCTTTTGGGTCGAAGTTGGTCATATGCTATGACAGCGGTCGTTTCATCGGTCTTCAGAATAATCAAGTTTCCATATAACGGTAAGATCGTGACTATTGATCAGCTGACATACTTTCCATCCGACCCAGCCTCTTCAGAGAGTATCCAGCATGTCGGTAAGACGACAATCCCTTATAGGGATGTTGGTGTAGGTTTAGTTAAAGATTTCGGCTTGCTGGGAACTTTTCCTTTCCCTCCAATCAACGCAGACCCTTCATTTGCATCAATTCATATGATTACATCAGAAAACATTATTTATGATGATCCTTGGATCGTCCCATCTGAATCTGAGATAGACTCATTCGGTGATGCTATGCCTTTGAGTCCATATGAGATTGCTTATGAAGCTGTCGTGTCTTTTACCAACTCGTGTTCAACCCAAATCGAACAAATGAATGTGGTCAGTGAAGAATCACTTTTCACATCATCTTTAGAACGGATAGCGTTTCCCGAAGTCGTGTCATCTGACGAACAACTTCGCGAAATCCTAAGTGTAGACGATCTACCATGGGAAGATCTCCATCACAGATCTTCGTTTTTACCTGAAGATGATGTTCTTGAAAATGATTTTTCATCTATCTTTACCGCTGAATATGTCAAAGACGCTCAGGATCCAACGAAACATTCTGATTCAGAGTTGAATTTAGGGAATATTTCTCGTACTATTCCCATTGATATTTCAGTGAAGCCCGGAATTGAGGAAAACATTCATATAGGTGCCGCTTGTACAGAAGAAGAAATCCAAACTTACAAGGCCCTATTCCAAGAATTCCGCGATGTGTTTGCCTGGTCTTACGAGGAAATGCCGGGAATCGATCCTGCCATTGTTGTTCATGAAATAAAGACCTACCCGGATGCTAAACCCGTCCGGCAACGGTTGCGTCAGATTCACCCTCGAAAAGCGGCTGCGATTAAAGCAGAAGTCGAAAAGCTGTTGAAAGCAGGTTTCATATATCCGATCCCGTTAACGGATTGGGTATCGAATATTGTTCCGGTCAACAAGAAACAAGGAACAATAAGAATCTGTATCGACTATAGGGATATAAATCGAGCTTGTCCAAAAGACAACTATCCTACGCCTTATATCGATCAAATTATTGATGATTGTGCCGGAAGTGAAATGTTTTCCTTTATGGATGGTTTTTCGGGCTATAATCAAATCAATATTCTACCTGCCGACCAACCAAAAACGGCATTCATTTGTCCATGGGGGACATTTGCTTATTGCAAATTATCTTTTGGGCTTAAGAATGCCGGGGCCACTTTTCAACGGGCAATGTCTTATGCATTTCATGACATCAAGCACATTGTGCAACCATATCTCGATGATTTGCCTGCTCATTCTTTACATCGAGCTGATCACCTTGTCCACCTACGAGCAATCTTTATGAGGTGTAGGCATTATCGAATTCGGTTGAATCCCCACAAGTGTGTTTTCTGTATAGAAACAGGTCGATTGCTGGGATTTGTTGTTTCAAAAGCCGGCATTCGCGTCGATCCCTCGAAAGTCGAGGCTATCATCAAATTGCCTCCTCCTTCGAGTTTGCGCCAACTCCAAAGTTTGCAAGGGAAAGCGAACTTTTTACACCGATTCATCCCAAACTACGCCGAGGTCACTAAAGGTTTTACACGGTTGTTGAAACAGAACGCACAATTCTTTTGGGATGAGATTGCTCAACAATCTTTTGATGCACTTAAACACGCGTTGACCCATGCACCGTTGTTGCATCCTCCCAACTACAACCAGGATTACTTCTTATACCTCGCAGCTTCGCATTCCACCATTGGAATGGTGTTAGTTCAAGAAGATGAATTCGGAGCGGAACATGTGATATATTATCTTAGTCGGACCTTAAATCCCACTGAGTTAAAATATTCGCATGTGGAGAAATTGGCCCTGGCAGCCGTTCAAGCTGTCCAGCATTTCCATCACTACATTCTTCTCCGTAAAACTACAGTTATTTCGGATTGCAACCCTATGATTTATATTTTGACAAAACAACTGCTAGGGGGCAAGTACTCTAAATGGATTGTTATCCTGCAAGAGTTCGACTTGGAGTTCGAGAAGTCCAAGTCTAAGAAATCCTTAGTTTTTGCGGAATTGATGTGTGATTTCCCGAGTGCTGACACAGAGACTGTGGCAGAAGAGTCCATTCCGGATGAATCTTTGTTTCTTATCAGTACGGTAGATCCGTGGTACGGGGATATAATCATCTATCTCCAGAACCAAACCTTTCGGCCTGAAGCTTCCAAAGCAGAACGTCGAAAAATTCGGTTTCAATCCCAGCAATACAAAATTATTGGAGATACACTTTATCGCCGGGGGGCAGACTTAGTTTTTCGACGTTGTTTAACTCACGAAGAGGCTGAGAAGGTTTTGAATGATTGTCACTCTAGAGCATGTGGCGGTCATATGTCTGGGTATGCCACCGCCCAGAAGGTGTTGCGCGCTGGCTATTTCTGGCCGTCTATGTTTAAAGATTGTATCATTGCCGTCAGGAAGTGCCACAACTGTCAAGTGTTTGATCGCAAGATGCGCGCTCCACCTGCTCCTCTCCACCCTATAATTGTCGTTGGTCCATTCGCCAAATGGGGTATCGACTTTATTACTTGTAACCCTCACTCAGCCGGGGGGCATGCGTATATCATCCTCGCGGTTGATTATTTTACTAAATGGGCCGAGGCGATGCCTACATTCGACGCAAGCGGCAAAACAGCTGCAGTTTTCATATTCAATCATATCATAACTAGGTTTGGTGTCCCACAAGCAATCATTACTGACCATGGGAGCCATTTTCGAAACATCATGATGACTGAGCTTACAAGCCAGCTTGGTTTGCGCCACGATAGCTCTACTCCTTATTATCCGCAAGCCAACGGTTTGGTTGAGTCTATCAACAAAGTTCTGGTTATCATGATCTGACGAACCATTGGTGTTCATCGGTCGAATTGGCACAACATGTTATTTTCAGCGCTATGGGCATACCGAACTTCAGTGAAAAATTCAACAGGGTTCACTCCTTTCCAGCTAGTTTATGGCTTGGAAGCTGTGTTACCCATTGAATGCGAAATCCCATCACTTCAAATGGCTGTCGAATTACTTCTAGCTACTTCCAAAGAGGAGAAACATTTATTGTACTTAGCTAAATTAGATGAGACTCGACGTGACGCTACATTGGCAATCGAGACTCACGCGAAACGAATGAAAGCTCAGTATGATAGAAATGTAACCCCTCGAAGTTTTTCGGAGAGAGACCTAGTGCTATTATATGATCAAGCTAACGATAAGCTAGGTGCTGGAAAATTCGTTCCTATGTGGCATGGACCCTACATTGTAAAGCGAAAGCTAGCAAAAGGGGCTTATGAGCTGGTTGATTTTGATGGGGACTCTTTGGGTAAACACAGAAATGGACTTTACCTAAAGAGGTATTATGCTTAAATGGTGGGTATGGAGAAATTTTTAGATAGGATAGATTTTCTTTCTAGCTAGCATGTTTGTTAGTTTAGTCAGTGTGCTTAGCTTAGAGAGTGTGTTTTTCGTCGTTATTCTGGCTTATCTTGGTTTTACTCTTGATATTGCAGATGTCGACGCCTCTCCAAACATACATTGGATTTGCTGATGGTGCTTGTCGTAGTACACGGAATATCTCTTCTGCAGCTTGGGTTATCTATTCGCCCTCTGACGAGTTAGTTTCTATGCATGGGGTAAGCCTCGGTCAAACAACGAACAACATTGCAGAATACAGTGCAGTGGTTGAATTATTATCCGAATCTATTTCATTTGGAATTCGACGTTTGATAGTGAGGTTAGATTCTGAACTTGTTGTATTACAGCTTAATAGAGTTTATGCCATTAGAAATCCTGTGTTATTAAGGTTGTTTTTGAGAGTGCGTCTCTTGGAACGTGAATTTGATTACATTGAATATCAGCATATTCCAAGGTCTTTAAATACATTAGCAAATGCAATTGCTTCTCGAATGTTGGACAGACATTTACGATAATCATGCAAGTAAATTTAAAAACATTTCATCACATATGTTAAACAAGATAAGCCGGTAATAGTGATATATATATAGATAGGAGTGTGTCAAAAAATATACATCGTCTTCGATCATAGGTTGAAAAACATCTTATGATCGGCAAAAATGATAAGTACAAAAAGCCAAAAATGTCACATGTGTCTACAAAAGTGACTAGTCAATCATTGGTGGTGCTCCCTATACGACACCACTGCACGGGCTACCTTACGCAAAAATCTCCTAAACGGTCCAGGGACTGCGACTACAAAGCGTTGAAGCCTAATAGGAATGTCATCCATAGTAGTCTCAGGCATATCTGCCGTCAGACGCTCTAGATCATGCTCCAACTCAGCTAGTACTTCTGCAGCCACGTCCTGTGGGGCTGGTACCAGTGCAACTGGGTGTCTCCTCTCAAAAGGCCGGAGGTTGGCTGGGCGCTGTGGACCAACATCCTCATTTTGAAAATTTTTACTGTCAGTTTTGAGACGATATATATAAAAACAAAAAAAATACATAATTTAAAAACTTGTGAAAAATAAAGTACCTCTGTCATCCCATTGTTCTCCCTGTGGAAGAACCATGTCTGGATCATGTCGAAAATCTACTCCGGCGTACGGAAAGTCCTGGATCGAGAAAACCTGGTCCTCCAACCAGTGAAAGTAACTATCAGAAAATCGAACAACTGCCGCGCCCTCGTCAGGATGCCGGGCCATCACCGCAACCCATCGTACTAGCTTTGGCTCCCGAGGACCCAAGATATCAACAGTGAGTTGCTGAGGGATCAGCATCGGAACTCTCTCTAAGGCAAAGCTCACGACTAAAGGCCCATATCCAAAAGTTTTTAGTCGTCCGTTCTTTGCCTTAGTCAGTTGGCTCTTCACATTAGCCGACACAGCATCACACCAGTTGAAAATGGTGCCTTGGTAACAGTCAATTGCCATCCGCATTTGGGACCCAGAAGCAATGTGTAAAGCGGCTGCGCCGCAAATTCTGGTAACCGTGAACGCTATAACTTTGAGCTCACGCAGAGAGATGTGTTTGATCTCCACGCCTTTCGAATGGTGTGCACCAGGTGTGCACCAATCTTCCCAGAGACTAACAAGGGATTGGCCACCCGGCCTAGTCCCGGCTAGATTGAGTTGCTCGCCTCTGTTTGGCAAGCCAGTGAGAAAGTATACATCCGAGGGCTCTATCTCGCGCTGGTGCCCTCCTATGTAAAAGCATTGCTCTTGAACGTTCCATCTCTCAACCAGCCATTCTAAGAATCTTACCTGAGCCCTCATGCCCGGTATGGCCCAGTATTTGTATAACCCACATGCTTTTAGGGCATCCAGGGAAGGTTGGTGTTCTATTGCAGCTTCATCAACCTCTTCGTGCTCTCTTTCTCTCCAATCCAACATGGTGAGTGTCCTACACACCAAGAAATAATGATTAGAATTAATTTGGGGAAATTTGAATGGTTATTTGTGAGGATTGGGGTTTCAAATTCCGCGTTCCACAGAGGACGCACCCCGCGTTTGGAACACAGGGCGTCGGGACGCAGCTGGCCTGAAGGTGGGCTGCGTACCCCGACCATTTTCCTGTATAGGAAAAAGTCGGGGGACGCAGGTCACCCGAAGAGCACCTGCGTCCACCGAGGAGCGCATTTTGAAACCTAAACCCTCCCAAAAAACAAAACTAAAACCTAAAAAACAATTTTAATCGGATAGAAATGAAGAGTAGGATGTTGTAAAATACCTGGAAGAGACGGCGTTCGATTCTGACGGTCGGATTTTCCGCAGCGACCACGGGAAGTTTCTTGCCCAAAAGCCCTTTGTTCAACCTCAACAGTAAAATGGTAAAAATGACATGGTAAAAAGTCTTTTTATAGGTTTTTTGGATGAATTTGTTCATTTTTCACCCTGAAAAGATGTTTTTCGATGTATTTTTGCCTATCTTAAATAGGTATGAGTAATGTGTTGCTTTTGTGCAGGACAAAGGGATTTAGAAGGAAAATTGTCATTTTTCACGAACCAAAATATCAGAGTCATCTTTTAAGCCCTTTTCTGACTCCTAAAAATATGAAAAGATTGCCGAGCGTTTCTTTTACACTCGTTAAAACGGAATTAAAAGACGGTCCCCTTATAGCTCTTTTCTGACCGTAAAATCAGGAAAAGATTGTCGGGTTTTTGTCGTTTGAAACTCGATACGGAAATAAAACGACGTGTCCTTGATCGCTTTTTACTTTTCAGGTCAGTGGCACTAATTATGAAAGTACTCCTTGGTCGCAAGATCAAGCGGTTCCCCCAGGTATTATTTTATACTTTTTCAGGCTTGAGGGACACAAATCTACGAAAAAGTTCAACTTGGAGTCTTCTTAAGTTTTTCAGACTCTCTAAAATTGAAAAACACCGAGTTTCTCCTGTACTGGGCTCGTTAAACATTTCACAGTAAAGGACCTGTTCAATTACAAATAGGAACGAACCACTCCTTCCTAGGGTTCGAATCAAAACTAGGTTGGACTCATCCGAAGGATGAGCTTATAATCAAGCATATGTTATCCTCCTCAAGCTTGTTAAAAATAAAGAGGTACTTGCCAGAAATGGTGGGGGAAAAGAGAGAAGAATGAACCTGTTTGTTACCTTTTGTCTCAAAAGAAACTTTATTACCACTCTTGAACACGACACTTTTCATTCACCTGGGTTGGGAAATCGTTTACCTCACAGTTGATCAAACCACTTTGAAAGTCTTTAACCGAGTTCCGGGGATTAACTTTGAGTTATTCGTCACCAAACCATCTGTCGTGTCGTTATGTGTTCAAGAGGTCTGCAAGCAAAACTTTCATCTGCAAAATACTTGTCATCCATTTGACCATCCCTGAGTCAGTCCTTACAGCAACATTTCTTCAACTTGAACAATGATTTCGTGTTGCGGGCTTGCCTGCAACGGGTCGCTTTCTATCGACATCAGCGCATTATCTAGAGAGATGACTTAGAAATCGTCAGTACCTTGAAGTCTGCATGCATCAATGGTAGGTTTCTCGCCTTTGACGTCAGTTTACATCAATGACTTTCAATCGAAGGATTCCGTGAAATGTTCGACATCAACTCATTCATTCACATCTCATGGATTGTACTGGGTACTTTGAGAACCATTGACATTACTGGTGGTCTCTCTCACGCTTGTTAACAGTTTACATCATCGACTGGTAATCAAGTGGTTTCTACCATGTTCGACATCAACTCATTTATTCGCATGGCTAGAATCGTACCAATTCGGGAAGTAGAAATGAAGACCCTGGATCTAGTTTCCACCATCCAGGCTACGAGGAGTTTTGTATTCATTATCTAAGTAGACTAATCATAAACAGATGGCTGCATCCATACTGTGTCTACAAAAGTCTATGATTGTGATGTACTGCAAGATCATTCCTGTATCAGAGTAGTTAGTCTGTTAGTTAAAATTTTGATCTGAGTATGGGAATGCCTACCTCAGTGATGATATAATATTATACATGTATTTTGTGTTGAAAATTGCAGGTTCTGACTAGGCTCTCCACGGGATAATCCTTGAAATGATAAAGCACTTCACCCTTCCTAGATATGACAAACCCTAATCTATTCCAGGCTTCGCACTTTACGGGGAAATCTGTTACACTAAAAAATGTCACCATGACTATTTACAGTTAGAATGGCTCAATCAACAGTCATGCTGCCCTCTTAGGCAAGTCTTATGCCTCTGCTCTCCATGTCAAACTCCAAAAAAGAGAGAAAGTCTTGTATAAATGTATTTATCTCTGGGGACGCAGGTTCTCTCAACCTTACCTGTGGGGACGCTCCCAATGTTCACAAAAGCTGCGTCCAAAGACGCTCTGTATGTAAAGGGACAGGTGCGTCCCCTTGTAAAGGTTAGAATGCGCAAGTTTCATCTTTAAAAATTTACTTGTGGTCATTTCTAGAGCATTCTAGAAGGTTGTTCGACGTGTATTGGGCGCCTCCAGATGGTTCATGCACTCCTATCAAAGAGGAACTTATCCCATCAATAAGGGAGCTATCCCACCCAAAGAGGGGATTATCCCATTGATGGTGGACCTGATTAACCTCCTCTTGAGCACTATAAATACAGGCATTGGGCCAGAAGGAGGAGAGGTTGAAGCTATACATTTTCTAAGGGTAAATGCTGCAGGAATTAGGACTCCCATTTAGAAGCTTGTGAGGAGAGATTGCCATCTTTGCTTGTTCTATTTGGAAGTGGGTGTGCTTTGTCAAAGTAAAGGAGAACTCTTGACGGACCCTGGGAAGGACTTGCACAACACCAAGGCTCAGGTTGTATTTGTTCTTTTTGTTACCTATTAATGCAAATGAGTCCATTCTTCTCAATAACTTGTTGTTTATGAGTTATTTCATGTGCTCCTTGGTCTACATGTTGAATATGCTTTGTTTTATGTTATAATCAGGTGCTATTTAATTGTTTGACTGTTGGTGATTACAGGTTTTGGAGAAAAGGAGGAGCTCATCCAGATCAACAAATCTTGGACTTCTACAACAGCGTTTGGACAAAGGTAAGAACAAAACACTTGATATCTCATATCATGATGCATGTTTAGAGAAGGATAGATCTTGTTTGTCTTGTTTGTCACTAGAGAGTCTTAGGCTACTAGGGAGGTTGGTTGTGTCCGCACAATCGACTCTTTCCGCCTGACAACCGCAGACTACGGAAGAAGATTAGCATGCCCAGCTCGTGCTCCAGGTTTCACTGCACGAATTTTTCTCTCTGTCAGCTCCCTTCGCGATCATAGATGTGTCTGCTCTTTGTCACTATGTATCTTTGTCCATCTCTATTATGGTGTCGGTTATCTGTTATCTCTATCATGGTGTCGATGTCCTCCATGTGTTTCTGTTGTTTCAGTCTCCTATTGCTACAGTCCATGTGTCGGTTACATGAGTATCACTCTGGTTTCCATTTTTTGTAATCCTGGAATGCATACTCCCGAGTTTACTGTCTGTCCCAGGACAAGTTTTACAGGGCCTCGACCCTGTTGTAATATTGCCGATGTAATTTTGCTCTTGTTGTAATATAATAGTTCAGTCTTATTTAGAAAAAAAAAAAAAATATTATGGATCTGTATCATGGCTTATTAATACAACATGCCCGAAAAATCATTAGTCATTTCATATGGAACTTGTTCATATAACATATTTTATTTTTTAAATTAATCAATTTAACTAAAAAGGAAAAATTGAATAATTACTTTGAAGGTAAATCTCAGTGTTTGATTTATGTATACTACTATGAAAATTTTAGTATATTCTTTGAAGGTTAAATGTTTATCATACACCTAATAATTATTGAAAATAAATTATAATTTTGAAAATAGCTTTCCAAAAGAAATATGAGGTAACTAGGAATTGACTTTAAATAATATTTTTCTAAAAAAATTGTCAAAAAATTAAGATAATTCCCTAATTGGGGTGGAAAATGAGGTGAATTAAAAGCTAGGGGTGTGACCTAGCCAACCCACCATCAAACATGGCATTAATGAAGTGGGTGGTGTGGTTAGCCCCCTGCATGCATAAACATGCAAGTGATATTAATACATTTAATTATGGCGAGAACGATCCCACACTGAGGCTTCATTTTCAAGTCTAGGCTACTATGTATTTTAAATACGAAGTTTACCACATTGATGGTCATTGGTGGGATCTTTGTAGGGTTCTAGTGGCATCAATGGACTATTACATTCTATACCTAGAACTTCTTTAGGAATATCAGTGTTGACCCCCCTGGAACAATAATGTTTTCTTTCTCTTTCCAAATTTGTGGTTAACTATGGCAGTCTTGGTGAGGGCCTCTTCTTGTAGAAATGTTTTCCTTGTGACTTCCTACAAGCATGGATTGGCAAGTTATAGAGGAAACATGGTGATATGAATGGGGGAAATCACAAGATAGAAAGAATTCCTTGGAATTCATAGGTGTGTGTGCTCCATTACAATATTTAGTACTACAACTCTAGCTTAGGGATTGGCTTTTAATCAAGGGTAATTCTAGGTTCCTTAGTTTTTCTTGTTATTCCTTCTGACAAAGACTTAATTGGTCCATGTAATATTGGTATTATAGCTAGTACTATATTATGGTTTCATGGATGGTTTCCAAGGGCTAGTACTTTGGCTCGATTTCTTGAAAGGGTTGCATTTCTTGGTGTTTTTCTTTTAAAATCCAGCACCCTATGTTTGCATCTGTGTTCTAGTCTTAAGCATTGTCCTTCTTAGATTTTACTATCTATTCATGTCTTTTCTTCATACTCATGATACTTATTGTCTAGGCCCTATGTATCTTTCTTACTCGAGTAAAATTCCTTGCCAGCGTATGAGAAGCGATCAAGGGGGCAGAGGCCATAGTCCCCAAGGTCATAGTTGATCCCAATAGCAGGCACAGGAAGCTACTGATACTTATAATTTTATTGTTCCCCCTTAAAGCCATAATGAAATGTGTCATATTCCATGCTGCTATCGATCAACAATAGTCTTCAAAATTAAAAATCCTAGAGGAGGTTTCATAATGGGTACTTGACCCTAGTCATACCAAGGCAAGAAGGAAGCAATACCTCCATTCCATCTCTTTACTGATCCATGGGACCAGTAAAGTGCTCAAAATTCGAAGTTTTCAAAAGTGCTAGAAACTGGTGCCAAACTGTAGAGCTCGCCAACTTGAATCCAACGCAACTATAACCACTCAAAATCGATATCATATGCTCCTAATATCACATTTTGATTATTTTCCCAAACATGTAAAATTTTTGTAGTTTGTGTGTAGGACTACTGATTGGATAGTCTGTATGATGACTCAACAGTCTAACTGGACAAGCTAACTATACCTTGGTCCAATGGCAGGCTCCCAAGTGGCTTCATTTGAATGGTTTGATTTGGCAAGTTTTGATTGGTTATGGTGGATTTTCATGGCCCAATGATTGGGTGCCACGTGGACCAATCACAGACTGCCACGTGGCACCCTATGGTTGTGCAATTGGTTAAGGGTTGAGCTGGCCTCCACGTGATTCAAACAGATGACCTCATGCACAGAAGTCAAGTGCCTTACCAATAGGCTGCTGGGTGGTTCTAAACATACATACCAGCAAAATGGTATTCAATGTTTCATCGGATTCATGTTTTGGGAAGGGGACAGGGCTAAAACTCTGGCCCCTTGTGACTACCTAACCCAAGACACTATGGGTAGAGCTAATAATGGCTTGGGGCTTATCCCCAGCCCATCGTCTAAACATATACCATATAATTGGAGGCAAGGTGAAGGTTGCCAGCATGTGTGAGGAGGGGTTCAGCCACAGGGTCATATGTCGAACGCATGACTATAGCGGTAAGGTTTAAGAACTTTGAAGGAGGGGCTATGGATAGGCCCTAAGCAATCATTGAATGTGTGCCCATAGGACCGCACCTCTAGGCCGAAAGCACCAGGTGGGAGGTTCTCCAGTAAGGGGGGAAACCCCAAGGTCACATTCCACCATATATGACCATGCGCTAAAGTTAATGCAGCCTAGTGGGAAGGGTGGGCAGTTAAGCCCAGTCCCTAGACCCATGGCACCCACATGACTATAACTCCGCGTTTAGGGGCTTGACCCACGAGATCGGGCGTTAAGGCCTAGCCCTTGACTCTTTGTGGCCCATACGACCATGATTTTCAGAGTTAAGGGGTCACAGGGCATTTAAAACTTTTGATAAATTGCATCCAAAACAATGCAAAACTCGCTAGTGCCGACTAAAAATATCGCTTGGAGGTTCCCAAAAAGGAACAATTCATAGAACAATTAGCACGAGAGTGTAGTTTGTAGAGTAGTAGCAAAAAAACTTCTCTACGGCATAACTTCTTCATTTTTTTGCTAATTGAGCCCAGCAAGAGCCCAACTTGGGGCTTTTGAATGTTATGGAGCCATTGGAGGCATTATTTTTACATTATGAGCATTTTAAATCAATTTAAACACAAATTTGAAGCACTTAATGAAAGAGGCCCAACATTGGAAGCTCGACTAGGAGATGTAGCCCAGGAGAGGGGTGAACTCCTTTATCATTTTGTTGTCTTATGTTTCTGTATATGATATATTTTTCTCTAATTTTATGTTATTAAAAAAGTTTTAAAACCATTATTTTATGTGTTTTTACAAAGTGATCCATTGGCTAAAAGACACAAATTTTACTTGCAAATTTTCTCATCACCTCCGAGTTTTCATTTCAGATTAATTTCATATCAAAGTTCAAGGTTATTTTGAAGGTCTGATTTTAGTTGCAAGTGTTTTCTAATGCTTACAATGTTGCAGCTCAAAAGAGGAGAAGGGGAGCTTTTTGAGCCAAGGTCTCAAACTTTTTCAAGGAGAACACACCTATCTCAAGCTTCACTAGTCATTGCAAATGAAAAAGGTCATGAAGGGATGTCTGAATATGAGAGAACTTTCTGAAAATCTTTCTTTGAAATGTCTGAATTGTGAAAGTTCTTTATGAGGAGAGGAACTCAAGGTTTCCAAGAGAGAGCTCAAAACCTCATCTTCTTCTACTTCTACCCCTTCACAAACACCTCCAAATTAGCCAAAGGGACATGGTAAAACTCTTTTGTTAAATATTGACATAAAGTTTGAATTTCCTATGTATGATGGAGATTTAAATGCTAATAAATTAGATATTTGGGTTCATTAGATTGAAGTGTATTGCAGCATACAAAAAATCAAGGATGATGCAACCAAAATTCATCTTGCTTCTTTTAGGTTGGAAAGTACAACAATCATTTGGTGGGAGGAAAACCTTTAAGAGGACATAAAGAAAAGTGGTAAGGTTTTATTCTCTCAGAATTATTTTTTTGTTGCAATAAGAAGATAATTTTATCCATTAGCATACATGAGAAAATATATAATGGATTGGAAAAACTTTAGACAAGCTAAGGGTCAAAGTGTGCAAAGATATACTCAAGAATTTAGGAAAAGAGCTTTGATTTTGGGTATAGATTTATCCTCTCAAGACATACAATTCTCAATTCTCATGTTATTTGAGACACACAATTCTCATGTTTAACCCTACAAAGCTAGATGAAGTTTGTGTACAAGCAACTCATTTAGAAGAAGGAGGGAAGAATTTTTCTAAAGAAACTAGCGAGAAATCATTTAAGTCTAGAGACAATGGAAAGGGGAAGTTCAAAGGAAAGGATAAAAAGAATGCTTCAATCAAGAAGGAGGGAGAAAATCTCACATGTAAACACTATTCAAAAGAAGGCCATGATGAAGACCATTGTTGGAAACTTCATCCTGAGATGACACCCAAAAATTTTAACAACAAGGAAAAAGAAAAGAATGTTTCAACTACACAACAAGACCTAGTATCTGATCCTAGAGATGAAACAAAAATCATAGCCATGGGATGGAAAGGTAAGGATTATACTGCAAGAACTAGTTCTTATAGAACCCCATTAAACTAAAAATGAAAGATAAGATACATATTTTCCATATTAGATTTATCACAAAACATAACAAAGTAGATATTTTGTTTGATAATGGATTAAAAGAAAACCTTATTCGAGAAGACATTTTCAAGAAAATAAATTTGGAAACCATTCCTCATCCTAAACCTTATCCTTTGGGTTGGGTACGTGATAATGCCAAATTTCAAGTGACAATAAATGCATACTTAAATTCACCATCAATGCAAATTCTACTTATGAGGTATAACTTGATGTGGTACCACTTGACATATGCAGAATTGTTTTGGGAATCCCATATCTATATGATAAACAAACCATCTTTCGTCGCCATGAGAACAAGTATCATTGGTTTAAAAATGGGGATTGAGTACATTGTTAGAGAACATCGCAAGAAGTTGAATTTGTCTCATGCGAATGTCGGACAAATTAAGAGGTTTGTAAATTCTAGTGATAAATTTGCATTATTAATGATTAAACATAAAGATGTTGAGGAATATGATTTTTTCCAAGGATGTGATATAAAACTCAAACATGATTTAGTTGAGGTTTTTAACACGTGTGATAACATTTTTCCGGGGAAAATAGAGTTCGTAATTTCTATTAAAAAAGAGATAATAGAGATTACATGCTGTTGATGCCAAGGCATATGCAGAAGTGTGGCATAAAACCACTTACAATAACCAATACTTTTAGGGAAGTATGCAGATAAAGCCCTCGGACAGGGCATCCAGAAACAGGGTATGTAAACCCCAACAGGAGTGTACGCCTACCCAACAAGCTAATAACTAATAATAACAGTAAATACACGTTGACACAAAAACCCTCAAAACAGGGCAGCAAGAGGAATGGATCTGTATACCTCAGCAGGAGGATACCACAACCCATCTCATACTAAAAACAGAAAAATAGCAAGGCTCCTGTAGATAGAGCAGAAAATTCGAATGACCGCCAAGACAAAGAGGAGAGGCACGAAATGGAAAAAGGGCAGCCAGTTAGCCACACCCCCCATCCCCTCAACTCTCCTGCTGTGAGGAAACCATAGGAAGAGACTGCCCATGTCCAAAGAAGCCAAAAAACAAGGCCGTCCAGTACAAGCCATTGAAGAGGCGGCACGAATCGGTGTAGAGACAGATCCACACCACAATCCCTCAACGCTTCCAATAACTGTCCAGGTAAGCCAGCGAAAAACCAAAAATAGAACCCCATAGCTCAGCAAGTGAACCCATCAGGACCCAACAGGAGCTATGGAGCTACAGAACCGGGGGCAGAGGCGGCTGGGGCAGCCACCTCGCCCCCATAAGGCCAGTCAAGCCCCGCTCCCGCTCCAAGGATTAGCACTGGTTAGGAGGAACCCTCAATATAGAGGTTCCGAAGAGGGCCGAAAAACCACCGAAGACTAGAAAAGGATGAAAACTACTCCGCCGCCACCCAAAAACGGAGCACTAAAAACCAGATCTCTGTTTTATAATATGCAAAAACAGGATCTCAGAGGATGTGCCGAAAGCCGCCGAGATTTGTCTCACTCTGCCGCCGCCCAAGCTCAAGGCAAATACCGTAACCAGAGATGCGATGTCCGCAGGATAGAGGGTAGCAGTGACCGAGCTTGAAACCTCGTCACAAGATACCGGAGCCGCAGGAACTTCGATACCCCACCAGGTGCAGCGATCCTGTCTGGAGCCCAAGCAAAGTCTAAAGGGTGACGGTCTAAAACCCAAGGATGCCCCGCCGCCGCAGGTGCTCACAGCCCAGAGCCGAAACGGAGAAACCCTAGCCGCAGGCGCTCACCGTCTTCTTCATCAAGCAATTATCAAAACATCAACACTTGTGATAACATGCTTCAATAGTCTAAGACATTTCCTTCTAAAAGAGGAAAACAACATGAAGTTCAATTGCAGTAGGATGCATCAATTTTGAACATTGCTATGAACAATATGCCAATGTTAGGGAATGCAGGGATCAAGAAACAGATGCAAGAGCTACCTGAAAAGGGGACATTAGTTCTAGTATGTCTTCTTGTGGGAATCCTAATGTTTTGGCTTTGAATAAGGATGGTGCATGGCAATGGCAGTCAAATTTGGTGAAGAGTCAAGACAAGTACAATGTTGGACATGATAACCATCATGTTGACCATAGTTTTTAGGTTGGAGATGAAGTAAGGTGTTGCATCAACAAAGAAAAGCTTCAAGGTGAAGAGAAATTGAAATGGGATGGGCCTTCCTTGATTGGAGATTAAGGAGAGAATGATTTTTATTCTTTCAATATAAGTTTTCACTCTTGAATATCTTGAAGAATTGCAGCAAGATCCTATCCTTGACAAAAAAACAATAACTTCAAGAAAAGGGAACGTGAAGTACCATCATATGGGGCTCAGAGGTACAAATCTAAACAAATAAAAATGGGTTGATATTAGAAGCGTGAGGGAACTATACCCTCATCTGTTTGTTGATTGAAAATAGTTAATTGGAGGTCCAAAAGCTTCGAGTTGGGAGGAGTGATCCAGGGGATCAGTGAAGTGTTCAAAATTCAAAGTTCTCAAAAGTGCTTGAAACCAGTGCCAAAGCATAGAGGTTTCCAACGTGAATCCAATTCAACTTGAATAGTCAACAATTGGTATTGTATGCTCATGATATCACGTTTTAATTGTTTTCTAAAACAGGTAAAATTTTTGCAGGTTGGGTGCAGGACTAGTGACTGGGAAGTCTATTCGATTGCTTAGCAAGTTGACTAGACAGGTTGACTATACCTCGGGCCAATGGCAAGCTGCTAGGTGGCCTCATTTTATTGGTTCAATTTGGAAAATTTTGATTGGTTATGGTGGATTTTCGTGGCCTAATCATGTGCTACAACGTGACACCCTGGGGTTGCTCAAAATTTGGTTAAGGGCCAAATCCACATGATTCGAACAGGCCGCGACCTCATGCACACAAGTCAAGTGCCTTACCAATAGTCCATTGAGTGATTCTTAACATACATAGCAGCGAAATGGTATTTGATGTTTCGGCGGAATCATGTTTTGGGAAGGGGTTGGGACTAAGGCCCTGGCCCCTAGTTACTACACAATGCACGAGACCATGATCAGAGTGACCAAGGGCTCGGGGCTCTGCCCCAACCCATGGTCTAAACATATACCATATAACCAGAGGAAGGGCATAGCTTGGCAACAGGTGCAAGGAGGGGGCAAGCCCCAGGGTCATACGCCGACCACATTACCATAGCGGTAAGGTTTAAATTCTTAGAAGGAGGGGCTAGGGATAGGACCTAAGCCTTGGTTCCATGCATGCCCATAGGACCACAACTCTAGGTCCAAGGTGCTAGGTAGGAGGTGCTCCAGCAAGGGGACCAGCCCCAGGGTCACATGACACCATATATGACCGTGTGGCAAATTTAATGGGGCCTGCTAGGAATGGCGGGCAATTAAACCCAACCCTTGGATCTGTGGCACCCATGTGACCACAACCTCACGTTTAGGGGCTTAACCGTCAGGGGTGGGCATTAAGGCCCAACCCTCGGCCCTATGTGGCCCATATGGCCATGATTTTTGGAGTTAAGGAGTTAGAGGGAATTTAAAATGTTTCAAAAATTACAGCTGAAACAATGCAAAAATCACCATCGCTAGGTGAAAATGCCACTTTCTAGTTCCCGAAAAGGTGCAGTTCATAGAACATTTAGCAAGAAAGTGAAGTTTGTAGAGTAGTTAGTAGGAAAACTTCTGTAAAGCATAAATTATTCTATTTTTGGCCAAATTGAAACCAACTCACTATTCTGGAGCCATTCGAGACATTGATTTTACATTTTGAGCATTGTAAATCAATGTAAACATAAATTTGAAGCACTTAATGAAAGAGGCCCAACATTGGAAGTTGGACCAAGAGATCTAGCCTAGGAGAGGGGTGAGATCCTTTATCATTTTGTTGTCCTATGCCTTTTTATATGGTATATTTTATTATGTTTTATGTTGTTAACTAAGTTTTAAAACGATTGTTTTATGTTCTTTTTCAAATTGATCCATTGCCTAAAAGACATAAAATTTTACTTACAAATTTTCCCATCACCTTCAAGTTTCCATTTCAAATCATTTACACTGGTACATGAATATCCTCTTAGGCGAGCTCTTAAAAGAAAAACATGAAGAAATATATGACATCTTTGATGCATCGAATGATAAATAATAATTACTATTTTAACAAAAACAAGTAGAGGAAAAAATAGTTAATATCAGTGATCAAGTAATCGAATAAGCCCCTTAACTAATCAAAAAGGACCAATAGGCTTACAACTTTCATGTAGTGTTTGACAATTTGTTCAAGGGAACCCCTAATGGCATGGTGAAGAAATAATCGATCGGTTCCCTTTGTAATTGGTTACTTGTGTGGTGGGTAGGATTCAAGAAAGATCCAACAATAAATAAAATTATGATGGGAACAACGCACTAGTGAGCGAGTAATTGGTTGATGAACAATCAACAACTATTTAGTGTAGGAGTCACTATAAATAATAACTATGTAGGAAAACTAGTAACTATATTTGTGAGTTTTGATAAATATATTTATAATCAAGTTTACTGTGGTAAAAATCTATAAAACATAGCCATTTTCTCATTATCTAATTCATTAAATTACTTATTCTGTTAAAAAAAATATTATAAAAAATAATATTTTTTTACAAACTATTTTAACAACTAAATTTATTACATAAGTATATTTTGGATGATATAATCACTTCAGAGTTGATATTGTTTAATTTCATATAGTAATGATTAATTTTAAAATATCAGTAACATAATCTCAGTAATTTTGAATTAGATAAAAATTATACTTGGACGATAGCAAGGTTAATATTAATAACCTATCAACATGATGTATATAATACAACATGTAGTTTATGTAGTCTTATGTAACGCTGTATTATTCTCAATAATATTGGAATTTCTACAAATTCACTATGGGGTATATCAAGGTCAACATGACAAACACTTTTTGCGGAAATAAAATCAATGTTTCTTATTCTCAAGAACATTGGAAAGTGCGCAAACTGAATATTGGAGATGGAAAGGTCAACACTACCAATCAAACATGTCTTCAAGTTATTCTCAATAAAATTGGAATGTGTGCAATTGAATATGGAGGCTTGGAATGTGTGGAACTTAATATGAAAGCTAGCAAGTTCAGCACCACCAAGAAACTACAATTTTGAGCAATGAAATCAACGTGGATTATTATCAAGAACATTGAATTGGGCACAAACTCAAAATGGAGGATGACAAGGTCAACATCACCAAGAAAACATCTTTTTCGAAAATGAAATAAACCTATGTCACTTTCAAGAACACTAGAATATGTGCAACCTAAATATGGAGAATATTAAGGTCAACACATTTGTTGACAATGAAAGGGACCTACATTATCATCAAGAACATTGGAATAAATTCAAACTCAATATGGACGATTTCTCAATCAACACCACCAAGCAAACAACTTTTCTAGTAACGAAATTGTCACAAGTAAGAAAGACATGTATGACACAATCTCAATAACTTTGGAATTGGTTTTAACTCAATATGGAAGATAGCAATGTCAACACCACCAAGCAAGTGCCTTTTTTAATCATTGAAATCAACATGAATAAGCAACACATACATGTCACCATTTCAGTAACTTTGGAATGGGCGAAACTCAATTTGGAGGATAGCAAGGTCAACATCACTAAGAAAAATTTCTAAGAAACTTATGCCAACACAATGTCAATAACTTTACAATGGTACAAACTCAATATGGAGGTTAGAAAAGTCAACACCATTAAGCAAGCACCTTTCACAACAATGAAATAGGTATAAGGAAGCAAAACATGCATGAAACAATCTCAACATCTTTGAAATGGGTGCAAACCTAATATGGAGGATACCAAGGTTAGCACTACCAAGAAAATCATTTTTCTAAGAGGTGCATGGCACAACCTCAACAAATTTGGAATGAGTACAAACTCAATAGAGAGGATAACAAGGTTAGCTTCTAAAAATTCTAGCAATATGAATAACTGTGGAAATCTCCACTCTTAAGTTGCCACAAGTAATCAAAACTATTAAGAAAATAACTATCTCAATGATAAGATCAATAATAAAAAAAAAATATTTCAAGCTCATAGAAGATAACTATATAAAATAAGGTCAACATCAATAGGGCAAAGATTTTTCCAATATGAAAATTTTCTCTAGAACTAAATACAATATTGATTATGTGATTTTATCAAGTTATAATCTAATATGTAAATTTATGTTAGTAATGAGGAAAGTCTTACAGATTTTATGTATCACTTTAATAAAATGAGTCTTTCAATTAATTATTTGTTGCATAATTTAGATATTGTAATTTTGAAACACGTTTTATTTGGATAAGTTAATTATATTTAGATTATTAATTTTCTCATTTTTATTTTATATTAAAACTAATGTCGATGATTATTTAAAATCAACATTTAATAAATTTAACATCAAAATTTTAATAATAAATTAACACTGAGCAAAATTTAATCGTGTGTTTGTGTGTGTGTTCACGCGCGTGCACGTGTGTGTGTGTGTGTGTGTGTGTGTGTGTGTGTGTGAAGATTATATAATGATTCCATCATAATCCAACTTTAATCTAGTGTAAAGGATAAGCTTAATGAATTTTTCCAAACTTTAAAGGAAATTTGAGAATAAGAAGATTAAAAAATCATTAAATTGATTTATCCAATACAAAAATACAACAATATATTTTTAATTTTAAGTTTTATAAAAATATTGTAACAGAGTAGCCTAACTAATAGAAAAAATAATTGTTTTTCTTAGACTCTAAGATTATGATTTTTTGTTGCTTAAAATGTACTTTTGAATGTATATGTTGATTCAATACCCTAAAAATCCCCTAACAGACTAGAAGTTTACATATTAAACAACTTAATACATATGATTATTAAAAATATCTAGTGGATATTGCACAAAAATAACCCAAAATGATGCCAGGAAAGGGTGATTTTTCTATTGCTTAGACTAAGTGTATCATAACACCTCAACTTTAAAACTTGGTTTTGATCAGTTTTAATATAAGTTCACAATTTTTTTTAAAATGTCAATTCTAAGAGTCTAGTTTAAGCACATTTGACATTGATTCCCCTCATTTTAGACTCTCTCATCAAGTTTTGTTCCACACCATCAGGCATATATTTAATAAGTATATATACCACACTCTAGTTGATGAAGGGTCTTTTACCCATGTTATCTTAGTGTCATGCTCGAAGGCTATTAGTTATTTAACACATGTTAAGTCAAGTACAACCTTACAAGCCCTTGATGGACATTAATTTGTGCTTTATGCCATTCTTCCTTCATTTTCCATCGATTTAGGGGGAAAACTGCATATTTCAATGTTGAAGTTGTTGATGCTCCCTTATTTTATAATCTACTTCATGCTCATAGTTGGTTCTTTGGTGATTCATGTGCTTTTATTTCCCCATGAAGTTAATATTGTCATGATATATAAGTTTGATTACTACATAACATCAAACAAGTCTACCACTATGGGAAATCTTGTGCCAACCATTGGAGGTAACCCCACAACTTATGAGAGTTTTGTTGTGAGGTTTTTTAAAATATTTTTTATTCTTCATGTTTTTCCTTTAATCTCATCTAGAATTCCTTCTTCTTCAGTTGATCTTATGCACGTGATCTCTTCTAATAGCTATGGACCCCATTTGTATACTAACCCTTGGGTGGTGCTTTCTTCATAAAATGTAGATTGGTATGCTGAGGATACACCACATTTAGAATAATATATTTCCACTTTGGTAGTCCTAACATTACCTCCTGACGCTAATAAAAAAACTCCATCCAAATATGGAATATAACTATGATACTTTCTCCACACCGGTCATCACTCCACCTCTTCCACATGACTCCCTCGATAAGAAGTCTCCTCCCTAGTATGTCATCTTGGATGTCATGGATCCTATTGACAATCCTAGGTAGATTATTCCTATAGATGCCTCTAATATCCCTTATTCAGAAAGGGTAGATATTGGCAATGTAAAACTTGAATTGACCCAAGGACACTTTCTCATTCATCCCTAAAAGTGTCACCCTTAGACCAAGTGAAATATTTGGGTTCAGATACTAAATTTACTAATGCATTATCCAACTCAAATATACTTGTCAAATATTGTATTATACCCACTATATGTCTTTTACCCATTATCTCATGAGACCACTCACTTTTTATGTCCTCAACTCATTCCTAATAATGTTATGATTATATGTTTTCCCTGGTATCTTCAACCTTTACGAATCCTGAAGTTCAAATTTCTATGGGATGACACCATCCTGGTGGGCCATATGGTACCCATAATAGTCCATCAGTCCATGTATGGGAATCCTTGACTTTTTCCCAGTAATAAGCACAACTTGATGTGACCTATTATATTGTGTTGCTCATGTACATATTGTACATAAGAATGTGTGACATGTTTTTATCTAATTTTCATTGTTTTTCAAGTGATGCGCACACTATTTCTACCTCATATATGCAAAAATATGATAATATATATATATATATATATATATATATATATATATATATATATATATATATATATATATATATATATATATATATATATATATATATATCTAATCCCATGTTGTTTTTCTTTCATTATGTGATTCAACCATGGGTCTAGTCTCTTTTGAAGGTTTTTACAGGATTGGGTGGAATTTTTATTGTGACATATATCAAACCTTAGGTGTGTTTCTCTTGAACTTAAAATATATGGGTAGTCCTCTCATTTAATCTCCATTATATTATTCGTCATCATTATTATCGTAATTATGCCTTAGGTTCGACCCCGCCAAGTTGCGATATTAACCTATCTCTTTTATGCACATTGTAACTTGGTGGTAGAGCTACCTATACATGGATACCCTATATTAGCACCTTTGCTTCATGTTGGTGTCCATGCAACATATCCCTTCTTGGAAACCCTCCTTTTGACCTATCATGGCTTAGGATCTAAGCCTTATTTTATCTTCTTCATTAGCTTCTAGTCTTACCCCAAGAGGATTCCACATTTTTATAGCTTATGATTTTTGTTACTTTTTCATGGCCTTCTGCTTGCTTTTGCTTGGTGTTATTACCTTTTGTGGAAGGGCCATTGTGACGAGTGGTCTTATTTTATAGCCTCTTTTCCTCCCTTTGCTTAAGGTAGTTATGTTAGCTTGAAACTAGTTTCTACCCTGTATACCACTCATTCTACCATGACAAGCTTCCTTTGTGTTCTTCATATTCACATTAAACATTTAAAGGCACTAAGTATACTTTTATCTCTTGTTACATCTCAATAAAACTAAACGAAAAATGAACTATTGAGCTTACTTGTCTTCTCTTCCATGTTTATTAACTATGAAGGAGAATAAAAAGTAAAAAAGGGAAGGGAATTATTTACTTAAGTTATTAATCAAAGTGGTAGCATCAGTCATATCACCCTTGAATATGGAACATGTTTGAGGCATGTCCTTACTATTCAGTTTTAACTTGCATAAGAGTTGTATCCTACATATGAGACTGTCTACACCTTTGGTTGGTTACTCTTCTAGTCAGTATGGAGTGTGCTTAAATGCCTGCTATGTTTTTGCATGATATCACATGGTCCTCATGAGTCAATTCTACCAAGTCATTTTTTTGTCATGCCATTGATGATTATGTGCTCAAGGGAAGCTTCAGTCTAAATGAGCCATCAAATGTAGTCCTTGTTGACCTTTTTGTCTTGGTCATCCCCACGTCAGTTGTATTTTTTCTCTTCATGACTTCATCCATTCACATTGTCTCTTGGTTTTTTTAGTGTCAATTGATGGGGGATACATTAATGTCCTTGCTCTACAAATATTATCCTATTAACTTCAACCAATTATCTAGGAGCTTGATCTAAGAACCAATAGTACCTTGAAGCTTGCACACCTTAGTGGAAGGCTTCCTCATGGCCGATAGCGTTTTTACCTCATTTACTCATAATTGGTCAATTCTGTAAGTGTTCAATAGTATCTAAATTTTCCACACTTAATGCATTGTGCTACATACCTTGAGGTCCAATTTTTTGATTGGTGGTTCCACTCATATCTGTTAATGATACCACTTATTAACTAATAAATATGACAATTTCTACTATGCTCAACATCGACACTTCTATTTGCATGTTGTAGATTCATACCATCAATATTTTGTAGAAGGCACTAGATTAGGGACATTTCACTCTTAAATGACACCCTTCCTAGGTTACATGGGAGTTATGTATCATTTATGTACCTTAATGACTCTTAGGCACCTCATCTATTATGTTTCCATAGTTCTATTAATGTATACTATGAAATAAATCCATATTGTATTTGTTTGTGACTATGATATTTTTGATTTGTCACATGGATCTATTGTGTATTATTCATGGCCATGTCTTAGCATTTTATGTCATGGATCCACAATGTATAGTTGGATGCCATGTTCAATCTCTTTTTATGACTTAGGGATGTTATTAACTCTCACTTAGCTTTGAAGTCCTAGCTCCTTCCTCCCTTTTTTAGCTCTATATTTTTGTAATTCATTTTTACCATCAATTTCTCTTTTGATCTCATGCACTAGGGGACATCTATTATAGCCCTATTTGTCACTCCACTAAAGTGAGAGAAACCCAAGTTCGACTTACCTTAGTTTCTTGCTAGAATGCATCCATTTTCACCTTTTCTTTTACTTATGTGGGTATTACAAGAGAGTTCTTCCATGTTAACAGGACAAAAGTACATAATTAAGTAATTTCTCACAATTATTGTCATAAATTCATAATTTTGAGACAATCAATATTTCATAATTGAGAAAAAGTTTCTAAAGTTTGTCATTCCCAAGGAGATCAACTTGACCTACTTATATATGAGTTGTCTAGGGGTCCATTATTGTAGAAGTTTCCTAAATTCTCAAAACTTTAAATGGCTAGATACGTTTCCCCAAAACATACACTAAACCTATATAACCTGGCCCTATCAAGAGGAAAGGGGCTAGATCCATTTCACATCCATTGAGAACTAACTATACACATTTAGATCTACTTATATCCCGTTAGAGTTTCATAACTAGTGTCCATATTATACTCAAAAGGGTCCATAACTTTGAGAGGCTAGAGGAAACTGGGTCGATACGCTGAAGGAGAGGTTCATCATGTGCCATTGAGGTATATCATTCATGTATGCTATTTTAATATAAACCAAAATTGATTCTCTTTACTTTATGCTTTATGTATTTAAGTTATTTACATGCCAATCATGTTATTTACATGTTGTTGATATGTGAATAATCAAGAATTATCATGCTCACGTAATCTTGAAGGATGGTATTTAGGTGGTGTTTGTTGGTTGTGTATGTGCAAGATCTTGGCCTGGAGCTTGGAGACTAGGAGATTTGGTGTCCCCAAGGCTGGTTGCATCAATAAACTGTTGTCTCTTCATTTTAAAGCTGTGAACTCCCTTCTTCTTCTTATATTATATGTTATGGGCCACATGATTGGGAATTTCTTTGGAAATCGTTTACACTTTTGATTTCACACACATTTGTCTAGTGGTCCCTAGGATAGAATGATAGAGAAATAGAACACACAATAGTGAGTATCAGAGATACAATAGTAGTTATGTTTTCCTAAGAGATTAAACACTAATAAAAATAATAGGATAAGGAAATCTTATGTTGAATATGATGGGTGGAAGTATTATAATACTCCTTATTGTTCAATACATCCCAATATTGGCCAAAAGTTTGATTTTTGTAAGCAAGATGAGTGATACATGTGTAAAAAAAGTGTTTGAGAAGGATACGTATAGGATGGTTTGGAAATCAATGGTATTTCTAAGAGAAGTTTAGATTGGGATCCTATATAATCTTTTAGGAAGAACTGTCAATGATGGGTAAAACATACCTATTGTTCCACAGAGTGGAAAGTAAGAAGGAAACACTCCTTCAATCTCTACAGAAAATACTATGACATGGCATAAAAAATTAGGACATCTTATGGAGAAGAGATCTCGAGTACAAAATAGTAATTCTATCAAAGAAGTTAGGTCTAATTTCTCTCTAGATTTTGATTTCTATGAAATTTTTTTTATATCAGAAGCAAAATAGAGTGAGATTCACATCTAGTTCTGTGAGGTTAGATGGCATACTATAGTTGATGAAAAGTGGTGTGTTTGGATCTATTTCAATTCCATCATCAGGTAAATCTATGTGCTATGTCTCATTTATCGAGGACTCCTAAATGAATACATATTTATTTCCTTAGGAAGAAATCTAAATTATTTTACAAATTCAGAAATTTTAAGCCTCTCATGGAAAACCAGACAAGGAAGAAAATTAAGGCATTGATAATAGATAACGGTGGATAATTTTGTAGGAATGAACTCAAAGGATTTTGTAAAGTGTAGTATTGCAAAGAATAAGACTAATCCATTCACACCTCGATAAATGGAGTTACATAAAACATGAATAAGACATTGATAAAGAAAACAAGGAGAATTTAGGAAATTAATTCTTGAAAGGAAAAGCTAATATATATATCTTTTAAAAAATAGATCTCTTAATCTATGTATACCCTCACTAACAATTTTTATATTAGTCATCTATAGTTCATAATAAAATAAAAAAATCCACATTGATCATTATACACTTCATATTTAATTTTAAAAAACATGATAACCTGACAAGTAAATAAAGAATGTATATTAAAATGGCAAGTAAGTAAAGAATGTATATTAAAATAAAATCTCATGTAAAATCCCTACCAAGATAATAAAATGCTTGCTTCACATATTATTTGAAGTGATGAAAAATATTTTTTTCGGAAAATATAACTATAATCCCTACCAAGATAATAAAATGTCTGCTCAAATGTCAGCCCACACTCACTAAAATGACCGCATAATGTAGAATGGCACATTAAATATCAAATAATACACTTTCGATAACCAGTCGTAATGTCCCCATTTCAACATGTAAAGAAATCAGTTTGATCTTTAAAGCAAAATAACTAAAACATGTGTTAGAAGGGAAACCATTTACTATGCTAAATATAAAATATTTAAGAAAAAGGGAATATTTAGATCTCGATGGTTAGAGCGCATAAATTGTAAACACTAGCAAACTCCTCCCCTTCATCAATTGCAATCCTTTTTTGGTACACACGTAATAAAGGAAAAGCCCCAAAAGTCTAAGCATTCATCTAAAGATAATAAATCAACACTTGTTTGAAGTAGATCATGTGCAGGTTCCCGCATGTGGAAAGGAACCAACCATCCATGTAAAAATCCACAAATCCCAGATTTCCACAATTCTTCTCGTGTGTGCCTAGTGGGTGCCTTATCATCAAAGCTTCCTCACTTCTTTCCACTTGACTGTGATGTAAATCCCGCCTCGATCCACTTATCACCATGAAAATAGCCACAAAATTTTTGGTCAGGGGAGGAATTATTTATCAAATTTGACAAATTAAAGAACAATTAAACAATATTCAAAGAGAACTATATAGTGTAGGTGTTCTTATCATATAAAATCTTTGCCGGAAGCCTTAAAGCCATAAAATTGTCTCATTTCGACATTATTTATATGGAACAAAAAACTTTTTTAGTAAAGTTTTTGTGTGAAGCTAACAATAACTCGAAAATATAAATATTCATACATACATATATATAACTTTTATGCCTATAAATATTCATACATACATATGATATATCTCATATCATATGTATGTATAACTTTTATGCCTATAGATATTAGTGAGCACTCCAACACTCCACACAAGTATGAGGATGCCATGATCAAATACTAAATTGAAATTAATAATCATTCCCTTTCCAAATGTAAATAACCACAATTCATATTAATGCAAATTCAACGACCAATGGTAATATTTCCACTTCAACATAAATGGCAATTCATGTTTGCGCTACGTCAACTGCAATCCACTACCCAGGTGACGACTGGAACAAATAGGTGATCACATTATCTTTACTCATACCACTCACAAAAATCCGATCACACCATGCTGCAACACAAACAACAGATTTTATAGCTTCCAGAATAGAAGCTACAAATGTTGAAACGTTTTTCTGGGCATCATACTTCTTCACTTGTTTGTGCTTTTTAATGATCACATACAAATTTCCACATGTACGAACAACATCACAATCCTCAAGAGACCTCCATGCAATCCACATTTTTTCTAGCATGTGCCAAGTGCCCGTCTCCTCATAAAAAAATATCTCGCGCTTCTTAAACCCATAAGCAAGAAATCCCTATTGTGTCCACTTATTACCATGAATTTCCCCTCTAGGTAAACACCTACAGAACTATGGGGGCTTTGTGTCATAGGAGCAAGATTTCCCACCTGTCAATATTTTCAATTCGGCAATTAATATAGGCTTTTGATAAGTTATTCATCTTCAACCCTTTAAATATCTCAAATACCAGAAATCTTTTTAATCGCTCAACTTTTATTAGGAGGGTGACTTTGTTCTTTATGTTAATATTTTTTGTAATATAGATGACAATTTCATATCAACTAATAGAAATGATACATTCATGTGACCATTGGTACACTTGTCACTATAGAAACCACACTTATAGCACCATAGAAAGTTTTTGTCCATATTATTATACTAATATTATAAAATAATAATATTTTGACACTATATTAAGGGTTACTATATAGTTTATGTCTATAGTTAGATTAAGAAATAGATTTACTTCAGAGATACGAGGAATGAAGTTAGTGGAAAACTCTGCGAGTTAAGCGTTGTAGCAATGGTGGGTTGGAAGGGTTTGAGAGTTGCTAAGAAGTATATTGTTCAATCCGAGCAGTGTAGATGTACTTTGGAAAAGAATTTCATCCACATCGCTCAATCCAAAGTTACCACGATAGTCGTCCACAACGAAGGTGCCATAGAAAAGTATAGTGTTCAGGCTGGACAAGGTAAGGGCGCCATGGAAAGGTATGTGGTCTGTCACTAGGTTAGACCTTCTAAGCCTTTTTCAGATCTCAATCAAATCCATCTCTTAGCATTTGATGCTTTTTTGGTTGAGATCTACGGATCTCGTGAAAGACCTCAAACTATTTCTAAAATGGGAAACATGGATACCCTCTAGATTATAACGCCCTCTTTTTGAAGGTAAGCAAATGGGAGATCTCTCTCCTCTCTCTGTTTATAATATATGCAGGGATGTTACAATTTTCTTAGCACTTCGACTGCATGTGGGAGCTTTGGGAAAGTATTCCTCTTCCCAAACCTTCTCTTACAAAGATGTGATTCGTAACTAGGTTCCTCAAAGTGCACTGTTGCCTTAAGAACATCTCTTGCCCTCAAGCAAGTCACCTCATGCCCACGTTGCTCCAAATTATTTTATAGTGGACAAAGTTGAGGATTTCCCTTCAGTCAAACTCACTCATCTAAATATGGAGGAATTTTAGAAGTTCTTGGCAATAAATGGCCTCATTTGTTGTCTCAATGGGTTGTGGCCACAAACAATAAACCCTTACCAATGGATCCATTCAACTTAGAACAAGGACTGTAGGGTCCCCTTCTGTTCCAAGGGTTTCTTCATCATCGTTTTTGTCAATGACGTAGATTATCAAAATGTAATTCCCAAGGGCCATTGGTTTTGGGGAAAGGTTGGACTCTTCTTAACACCTTAGTTCCCAGATTTTGACCCCTACACAGTTGTGATCACAAAGCTACCCATTTGGGTCTAGCTCATGAATTTGTCAGCCCATCTATAACAAAATTCAGTATTTGAGGGTATTGGAAACACCTTGGTTCATTTTTTGGCCACAAATCCCTCATGAGGCCAGTGTGGAGTCTACACTTACGGATGGATTTATGTAGAACTTGACATCAACAAAGGATTTCTTGACAAAATTAATTTAAAAGTAGGTGACTTTCACTGGACCCAATAGCTGGACTATGAAAACAGTGCTTTTCAGTGTCTACTATGCCATCAAATAGACCATCTTCAGAACCCTTGTTCTAAAAAACCAGTCAAATAGAAGCATAGACCTAAAGCATGGATGCCATGCAGCCCACCTCATCGAGAAGAGGAGGATTTGTCATCCTTGGATCAAGAATATGATCAGTCTAAAGGCGACATGGTCTTATTAGACGAGATCCAAAACGTAAATTTTCAAAAGCCCCATGAAGAAGGCAAGGAAATCCATTTTTTTTAGCAAGAAGGGGAAGTCAATAAGAATGCTCTGACGCATGCCATGAAGCACGCCCATCAATCAACTTCCTTGGACTCTAACAAGGATTCCTCAATAGATTGTCAAAACAATCTTAAGGTGTCTTTGTTAACCCCACCTTCAAAAGGTTGGGTCAAAGTAGTTAAAAATAAAGGCAAGAAAGGAAGTACCATATGATCAACTCCAAATTGGGTGATTACGATATTTCTCTCTTGAATTTTGCATATGTTTTTCAGTTTTTTAGTATGTCATACCTATTTGGAGGTATTCTCTCCCATGTTAGTTTTTTTCCTTGATGTTAATTGTATGTAGTCACTATAATCATTTTTCTATTAATATAACAATTTTGTATCATCTTACTAAAAAGAGGAATAGATTTACTTCTTACTAACAAATAAGCAATGGTGTGATGGATGGTTTTAAATGAAAAGGCATTTTGATGGCTAACATGGATAAGGAATATAACGATATATAATAATTTTGAAATTGTGATAACAACATTTATGAAAAGTGTAGTCTAATTTATAGATGAAATGGCCTTTTTCATGACATTTTTCTCATTAATTTTAACCAAAATATGATAGATATTTTAAAATCTTGAGTTTAAGTTGTTTAGTCTGTAGAATTCGAGTGCCTGAGAGGGTTTTAGGGTGTTGAATCTATTTACGCATTCAAAAATTCATTTTAAACAACAGAAAATCACATCCTTTCTTGAATTTTTTTTCCTGAATTCCCTCATACTGGCCCAATGGCATTGGGTCCCTCCATAGGATGCCCTTTGCAACTCTCCCAAAGATTGGTGCATGGCTTTACTGACTTGGAAACCATGGATTGGTGCATGGATTTACTAATGGTGTTATTCTTGCTTAGGGATTGTTGTATGGCTTTATTATTGGCTTTACTATCGAAATCGAAGCTGATAATCAACTTCCCTTTCGGGATATCCTTTTAACTGAAAAAGAAGGAAAACTTGGTTTCCAAGTCTTTAGAAAGAAATCTCACATCGAGAGATATTTTCATGCAAATTCCCATCACCACCCTAAATAGAAAATTGGAATCATAAGAACCTTAACCACTAGGGCTGCTCGAATATCTGACCCAGACCATCAAAAATTTAAACTTAACCATCTTCACAAAGTATTTGAACTAAATGGTTACAATAAGAACACCATTAGTAAAGCCATGTTCCAATCCCTAAGCAAGAATAACAATAATAACAAAGATAAAGAACAAAAATCTTCAATCACTCCTAAAATCTCTCTTCCTTATATAAAAGGTACCACTGACAAAATTACAAAAATTATTAAGAAACATAATATTAATGTAGCTTTCACTCCCCCTAACACCATCAGACAATTATTTAACTCTGTTAAAGACTCCATAAACCCTAACCATCAAAAATTTATTTATATTATACCTTGTCCATGTGGTAAAGAATATATAGGTGAAACATGGAGATCTTTTAACATTAGAATCAAAGAGCACACCGCTGACTTACGAAGAGAAAGGACCTCAAAATATTCCTTAGAGGAACATCACACTACATTTGCATGGAAGAAGCCAAACTAATTAAAAAAGCATACCATTATCTTAAATCAAAGAGGGCATTGAAATAGAAATAAGAGAAAAACAACTTGAATTGGGGCAATTGATTAAAACTAAGCAATACTTGGAAAGTATCACTAGAAATCATAAAAAACCAATAATTAGCTCTCATAATATAGGTCCTTTAGAAATAATTTAGGTCTCATATCCTATTTAGTTCCAATAAATTAACTCCAATATTGTGCATTTATATTCAATTCCATCCTCAATCATAAAATATAAAAATAATATATATTAAATAATTTAATCCTAATTCATAGATGCAATTATTGAGTAAATCTAATAATCTCCATAAGACTTGCTCATCCTCAAGGGTCATTCTTTTAATTTTATTAAAAAAGTATAAACCAAACATAATAACTCAAATAAACCACTCAATACAATGAAGCTTAAAAAAAATGTACATACTATTTGTATATTATTAATTATCATCTTATACCCTCTAAGAAATCCATTGAAATAAATTTTAAATATTGTAGTAAGATTCCTAATTTAAATAAATGTAAAAGGAAACATTAAAAAATAAAAAAATTCTTATTTCATAACAACCCTAATAACTAATTAAACCCTAATTTCATATCAAATCAATATATTCCATTGGTAAGTAATATTAAATCTAATTAAAATATCACTAATAATATAATCTCCATTTTTAATTAAATTACTAATGATCTAAACCTCAATTCTATTAATATGTTAATAAACTATTAACAATATGTAATTCTACCCAAAATAACTAATAACCCTCATTGACTAAATCATTTCATATTGTTCCTTCCCATAAACTCTATATATACTTAAGATTATCGCTATGACACATCGTTAATATCTTCTTAAACAATTGGTGTATCCCCTGGGGATGGACTCACGTGGAAGTCTGAAACGTTGGGTTAAATAAACTTTATAAACAGGTTATTCCTCTATTATGTATAAACAAAAATTATATTTTATTATTATTATTTTTTAATTTAAAATATCATTTTATAATCACCAGACCATATAATTTACATGACGTCTCCCCATCCTAAACTAAAAGAAAGTGTTGGACGCAATCACAAATAAGAAAACATGCTTACTAATCACAACTTCATTTACATCGTGTTTTCTCAATTGCTAAATATAATATCTAAAAAAAAACAACTTATCACTATGCTTTTCTAAATATAAAAACAGAACACATATACCATTTGGAACATTTTTCGAATACACTTAAGCATCATAATAATTGCATACATCTAACTCCTTTTACTTTCTTGGAGTAAGAAAAATTCAATGTCCACATCCCAATAACCAAACTTCAATGGCAGATTGGTCGATATGGCTATATGCTAGGTGGCATCTAATCCTTTTCAGAATCTCATTGCTACTACTGTACGATGAATGCTCAAAATTGAACATGCCACAACCATTCAAAGGGATTCCAGCATGTTAGAGAAGTGCCATGGAAAAATTACATGGAAAAAAAATTACGTTTTGATTTTTGTAGGTTTTAAAAAATATATAAATAATATTATAAACTTCGCTAAGAAGCGTTGTTATTCCGATGAACATTTCAAAAAATTATGGAGGGTTGGATATCTATTATCCTTGGAGGATGTACTCAGGCGGTAGGAGGATGTTGTGGCGATGAATATAATGTAATGGAGGTTGTTGCAGCAATGAATATAACGTGATGGGGGTTACTGCAAGTTGTAGCTTGCATTGTCAATTTTCTAGCAGTCATAATGGTAGTCCACCACATTGATATTCCAAATTATTACCATTTTTTTCATCCCATGTAGATTGTAACAGGAGATTCAGAACTAAGCAACTGATGAATGAGATTGTGAATGAATTGTAAATTGTAATTTGCGATCCCAAGTGGATAACGTGAATATAATATCTCACAATGGGCACAATGGATTTCTTCAATTCTCTCTTTCTGAAATAGGTGATAGAGTAGGCTCCCAAGAGTTGAAAAACGGTTCTTCTTGGAAGCTCAATCTGATTACAATGAGTTTAACAAGTTTTGTTACCAAATTTGATTATTTGGAGCCATTTTTACATGTGCATGTTGGGATTGGGCAATGGAATTCCTTCGTAGCACAAATTTGGTAGGAAATGGTATTCCTCTATAACACGAATCTAGACAGGATTCCAAGTTCCAACAATCACATATTCACATGTATTTTTGAGCAATCTAAGTCTACTCATAAAAAACTATTGCTTAAAAAGCCTTTGATTATATATAAATTACGAGTTGTTACTACCACCTACAGAGGAATCAATGTTCTTAGCTCTGGTGTTTACGAACAATAAAGAAGCTTTTTAATCTTCTAGTTTCTCACAGAAAGCACCACAAGTAAGTTTTCTAAGTCATACCCCTAGATAAATTAGTTGGAAATTTTCTACACTTTTCTTTATCTCTGTGCCCCCTCAAACTCAACCCTCGAATTATGCACTAAAATGAAAAAACCTTTTTAAATGAAAAATACCACCTAGGTCATAGTGAGTGAATCCTCAATATTTATCCATCTCCAGGGCATCATAGCTGGAGAGTTGTTGCCAATGACCGATCGAGGATAGAAAACCAATTGAATTATAACCTCTCGGACTAGTCCTCTATAAAGCCAACGATATGGGCAAGCCAAGCTTTTTCTAGCGCATGTCAATCTTGTTGACGGAGATCTTCCCATCATTGTTACCATCCAAGGGGTCGAATATTCTCGTCAGCCTCACACTATTCATGATATGGTTCAATAGCGTGAAGATTCTCCTCCACCTAAAAAATGTTTCCTGTCAATACAAATATAAAAATCGCGAGACATACCTCAATTGAAATGGTGATCCTATGATCATTTCCATGAATCTATTACAATAGGGACACCATATCTCATTTCTAAAGACTAGATCTCATTTTCTCCCCTCATCGACATTGCAACAGGTCCTTTATCACCTTTCCATATGCTAGAAACAACTCTCTAACAAGATCTGCCTCTTCTTGAGCTTCTTCAAGGATATTAATTGGATTCAGAGACAGATAGACCTCCAACTTCCAAGTGACTATTAAGGCTATCGATATGAGTCTACATCATCACTTAAGTCAACATTGAACTCTGGACATCTAACTTGCAAAATAAGAGGAACAATATAAAATTCATGACCGAGTAAAATGCAATGTAGTCATCTAAATATGGATCCTAAAAATTACAATTTGCTAAAAATCACATGAAATAAATCCTTGCTCATGATCTAGTTGATGGTCCTACATTATTCTCTACTAAGCCTTCCAAATATTTTGCAACTAGGATCCTCGCTTCATAATATAAATAACAAATCCACTCATCATCGAAAACGTAAATGGCATGAAGAACCAGATGAGAGCTCCAGAGAGGACTTCAATGAGATGGGAAAAATGTAAAAAATTACATTTTAGATTTGACATCAACTTTTCATGCCATTCGAGGATTCTCCTATACTACAAATAACTAAATCACTTTTCCTTCAAGAAATTTACTGTAAATTTCAACGAAATTCGGAGACACCCTGAAAAAAATCTTAACTTCACATCATAAAATTAAAATTCCACGGCAATCAACCAGAAAGTTAGAAAGAAATTAAAATCTTGTAACACATATATTTCAATTGCCTTAGGATTTCATCACATAAACGACAAAGCTCAAATGAAGATATATATATATATATATATATATATATATATATATATATATATATATATATATATATAGATATATATATATATATATATATATATATATATATATATATATATATATATATATATATACACACACACACACACAATCACACACACACATTAAGCCACCTCCAATTCCCTACTCTTGTTTCTTTTATGGGTGAGCTACTCGTGTTCAAACTTCGTCACAGTGAAAATACTAAGCGCAACTCAAGGAGGTATGAAAATACACACGGTTTTCTCAAGCTATAAACAATAGGTCCTGAAGACACTAGTACTTTAGTGTTGGTGATATAAACTGCAATTTCAATAATGTTTACAATTAAGCTCACCTTCACCTCGTATAATAAGTGAGGATAACATCAAAGAAAAGTGCAATTGTAACAATTCTATCAATTTCACTGAATTTTTTTCCATAAAATTAGGTTCTAACGACAACAAATAATAAGTTTTTTGTCAATACAATTCACCATTAAAAGTATTAATTTTAAGTAGGAAAATTACCTTGAACTTATGTCAATGGAAGATTCTTATAATATCTTGGAATGTGATGTCTAGGAAAGAGGTCAAAGAATTGATTTTTTCCTGATAGTCAGATTCAAGGATATTCCTAAAACTACAGTCTACTTAAAGATGCCTGAAAAATTAAGAAAACATACCTTGATTTCCATCTCTCTAAAACTGGAAGGAGGAATGAAAAGAAAGATGGAAGAACAATACAAAGAAATAATATGAAAGGAAAATATCAAAGATGACTACGACAAATATATAATGGTCATTGAAGCTTGCCAATAAAGCAAGGGAAGGGTTGCGTGCACTTAAAAATCGTAACTTTTATACAATCACACTAACAATCCAACATGACCAAATAGAAGAAGCCACCTGTGTTAGCTGCCCTTCCAATCACACATCTAAACATGAAATCAGAAGTGACACATATTGAAAAATCATCACCAACATCCATCACAGGCTCCATCACTGTTTTTTTTAATTATGATTTTACCACGATTTTACCTAGTGCTACCTGTTGACCCTCCTTTGAAATAACACTTATTTTCACATTTTTCTCTCTAAATACATTAGTAAAGTGAAAATGACTCACATCATGTAATTGATCTTGTAAAGGAAAGTTGTTCAATTGCCTTTATCTCACTGACTACAAAAGTTGAATCACCAAAAACTTGTATTATGTGACATTATTATCTAAATCACACTTGAGAAGTGTAGAAATTCTGCAAATTCTCTACAAATCCCGCTCTAAGACCATGTAGAAAATCTGACTGTATATTAACCCGATAATGTGATATAGATCAAAGCAAAATATTATAACTTACTTCTACTATCAATTTGCGGAAGCGTAAAGATCGAGTTGAATCAAAGCTGAACAATATAACCAGAAGAAGAAGAATCAATGCACATGAAACACATAAAATACTCAGGGGAAAGCCTCAGCTCAAAACCCCACTATCTATATTATCATACAAAGTGGAAATACATCAAAATTATACAAAGCCTTAGCTCTCACAGCTAGCTAGCTTTCTGTACAATCCTCCTGGATTCTCACAGGCAATCAAAGCTTCTCACAAGCCTTCTCCTCTACCCTCAAGGCTCCTATTTCCTTGCACAGTTCCTCTGGGATGATCTCCTTCACCTAGCAGAACACTACTCTCACATATTGCTCTAACACAATGTCATAACTGCGCAATCCTCAAGGAACCTTACCTTCACTGCATGCATGAGTTTTTTTTATAGGAAAACACATGCAACTGATAGTACATTGTCCTTGACATTTAGCTCAACTAGGTCTTTCTCAGAATAGACATACACGAGTTTATGATGAGGGAATATTTAGCTATCTAGAGTACACTAGTTGAGTGCATGCATGCATCAACTCACTAATAACTCACAATTAGTTCCTCAAACAGTTTGAAACTAATTTAACTAGACTTAACTCAGTAAACTGAGCTAACTAATTACAACTCAAATATAACTCAATCTTATCTCTTTATTTAAGGGATAACCTCCTTAATTTAAGGGATAGCTGCTACATGACTGCAAAAAGACTTCTAACTTTGAATTTCTCCAACTAATTAATTCAAACTAAATTAATCAATTATTTCCAAGTAGCTCGTGAGACTAAATGTGATTTTAATTCACAATTTTAATTCAAAAACAAATTAAAATTAAAATATTCTTGATTTTATTTTTATCATTTCTTATTACTATTTTCAACAAAAAAAAATAACATTAATACTTTAAATTCTTCATAAATTTTTAATTCAATTATGAAATCTAACCACTATAATAACATTTATATGCAAACAAAATACATTTAACATGAACCAGAAAATAGAATCAATCCCCATATATCTAGCTACTCATATTACAAACTACAAAAGTCAAATTATGAAGTTATACGGATAATCAAATTAAATAGTCTCATGATTCATATATTAAAAGTTGTACTTGAAAGTCAATCGCTCCATCCTTTTATGCTTCCTCTTTGTGAAAGATTTAAGTATTTTTAATTTTATAAATGAGGTTTTTCATATATTTTTAATATAAATATTTATGTTTTATCAATTTCATCAAGATGTTGTGATGTATATATGTTTATTTTTGTTCTTATTTTAGACTTATAAAAAAGACAAAATATTATGGAATGTGAAATTTGTTAGTAAAATTTGATTTTTCAAAAGAAATTAGGTATATTTTGAAAATTTTATTATATCTAACAACATTTTAATATGATTTTCAATTGAAATGTTTTTCGTTATGTAAAAATTATATAAACCTATATCTTTCTAATTGAAATTAAAACTAACCCTTCAAATTTAATCATTATATAAAATCAATTTTATTTCCACACCAAAAACCACACCAAGAGTAAAACCCCATTTTCACTATTAGTCAATGATCACCCACAATTTGCTTGGTAAAATCAGCGCCGTATATTTTGCTAACAACATATTGTTGTTGCTTATACTCCGCACCATAACCACACTCCACTAGAGATGGAGGTCAAGAACGTTGGATTTCTTGGGATCAACTGGGCCACACGCAGTCGCACTACTACTCACAACTCTCTAGACATGGCCGGTCCAAAGAACCAGTGTTCCGCCCTTGCTCTTGCATGCCCATGCACTGGCAGTCCAGGTTCAAGCGCGAGTCGAATCCGAACAACGAGACAAGCTCTCCAACTGCGCCGCGTGGGGGGCCCGCACCCAGCGTAATGGCCTCGGGATTCCACTGGCCTGCGCCGACCAGGAATTCCATCAACTGCAATTTATTACGCAGATTAACCATGTGACACAACTGCGACATGTAATTCACGAATAAGAAAGTATTTTTTCTAAGAGATGCATGGCACAACCTTAATAATTTTGGAATGGGTACAAACTCAATAAAGAGGATATCAATACTTTTTTTCTAAAATTCTAGCAATATGAAAGACGGTAGAAATCTCCACTCTTAGGTTGACACAAGTAATCAAGACCAACAAACTATCCCAATAATAAAATCAACCATAACAAAAATACAAATTTTCAAACCATGAAAAAAGAACTATATAAAATAAAATAAGATAAACATTAATTATATGTTGCACAATTATGCTTTTGTATAATTTAATTATTGAAACTTTACCACGTTCTTTAATTTAGACTAATTAATTATATTTAGATTATTATTTTTCTCTCTTTTATTTAATAATAAAAATAATGCTGATAATTATTGAAAATCAACATTTGACAAATTTAACATTAATTTTTTAATAATAAATTAACGCTTATAAGAATTATATATATATAAATTATGAATTATAATGAAATGTTATAAATAAAATAAAATTATATAACAGTTTTATCATAATCCAATTTTAATATAAAGTAAAAGATGAAATTAATGGCATTTTCTAAATTTTAAAAGAATTTTGACTATAAGATTAGTAGAAATTTTAAATTCATTAAATGTATTTATGCTATATAAAAATAAAAAAGCATATCTTTAAGTTAAAATTTTGTAAATATATCAACATGTAGTCTAATTAATAGACAAAATAGTTTTTTTTAAGAAGAATTTAGCAATATAATTTCAAACAATGTTCTCATTTTTGTTTTTTAGAATGCAATTTTGAATATAAATAGTTCAACATCCCAAAAATCTCCTAACAAATTGAGATTTTGTATTTTAAACAACTAAACATATGACTCTTAAAGAGGTAATTTCGTTTAATCATTTTTAATGTAATTTCTAATTAAAAAAAAGAAATGTTAAAAAACAATCAATTATATATATATATATATATATATATATATATATATATATATATAATTATAATTATAATTTTTAGGTTTAAAATGTGTTTAATCATTATTTTTTATTATAATTTATTTTAATTGATGGTGTCATCTAATTGAATTGTTTTTTACTAAAATTATATTATAATATTACATTAAAATTTTAAATATAAAGGAAAATAATATTTTTAAATATAACCAACTTAGATTCATCTTAACTCTGGATCTACCAAGTTTGAGGGATCAAATCACTTTTCACTATAAAAGAGATTTGCATCTCAAAAGATTTGATCCCTTCACACTTTGTAGATTTAGAGATAAAATGAATTTCAGCAAGCTTAATTTTCCCCATTAAATAAGAAATAATCTACATGAATACATTGGGTCAATACCATGGGTCATTTTTAATTTTATTTTTATAGAATTATTGTTATTTTGTTATTTTTATTTTACATCATGTTACTTTAATATTTGTATTTAATTTTAATTTTATTATGTAATTTGACCAATTCAAAATATACCATACTAGGTTGTTGCCTTGTAGAACACTTTTAGGTGTAATAAATTAATGGCCTAATCTAATTAGATAGTTTTTAAAATTGAAATTAGAGAATAATATTTGATGACTGTTTAAAATGTTTTGTTTGGAAAAAAGAGTAATATTTGATTATTTAAAAGACAATTCTAAATATAAAATGCATTTAGCCTCACACGTAACTACTTGTATTTTGTCTAAACTGTGGGATTGTACTTTGTCCTTTTGGTAAAGGATATTTGTTTTCGTGTGGGATTATACTTTGTCCTTTTCGTAGAGGATATTTGTTTTCCTCTTAGTAAATCGGGTCTCTCAAATTTCAATTATATTTGTCTTCCTCTCTCTTTTTAGTAAATCGGGTCTCTCCAGTTTCAACTAACAAGGGGTATCTCGAGTTTCAACTATATTTGTCTTCCTCTTTCCTCCTCTCAGTAAATCATGTCTCTCGAGTTTCAACTAACAAGGGGGTCTCTCCAGTTTCAACTATATTTCTCCTTCTCTCTTCTTCTCTCAGTAAATCAGGTCTTTTGAGTTTCAACTAACAAGGGGGTCTCTGGAGTTTCAACTAACAAGGGGATTAATCAGGGCTTTCACATTTCAGGGGCTTAATGAGGTCTTTCCGAGTTTCAAGTAACAAGGGGTTCTCTCGACTTTCAACTATATTTGTCCTCCTCCCTCCTCCTCCTAATCAGGTCTTTCAAGTTTCAACTAACAAGGGGCTCTCTCAAGTTTCAACTATATTTTTCCTCATCTCTCCTCCTCTCAGTATATCGGGTCTCTCGAGTTTCAACTAACAAGGGGGTCTCTTGAGTTTTGACTATATTTTTCCTCCTCTCTCCTTTCGAGGTTTAACTAACAAGGGGTCTCTCAACTAACAGAGGGATTAATTAGGTCTTTGGAGTTTCAGGGGGTTATTCAAGTCTTTCGAGTTTCAACTAACACAGGGTCTCTCGAGTTTCAAATATATTTGTCCTCCTCTCTCCTCCTCTCAATATATCCGGTCTCTCGAGTTTCAACTATATTTGTCATCCTCTCTAGTGTTTCAACTAACAAGGGGGTCTCTCGAGTTTCAACTATATTTGTCCTCCTCTCACCTCCTCTCAGTAAATCGGGCCTGTCGAGTAACAAGGGGGTCTCTTGAGTTTCAACTATATTTCTCCTCCTCTCTCCTCCTCTCAGGGTCTTTATATTTTTCCTCCTCTCTCCTCCTCTCAGTAAATGGGGTCTTTCGAGTTTCAACTAATAAGGGGGTCTCTCTAGTTTCAACTATGTTTGTCCTCCTCTCTCCTCTTCCCTGTCTCTTGAGTCTCAACTATATTTTTCCTCCCTCCTCTCTCCTCCTCTCAGTAAATCAGGTCTCTCGAGTTTCAACTAACTCCCTCCTCTCTCGAGTTTCAACTAACTCCTTCCTCTCAATAAATCCGGTCTCTCGAGTTTCAACTAACAAAGGGGTCTATGGAGTTTCAACTCTCAAGTTTCAACTATATTTGTCCTCCCCAACTAACAAAGGGGTCTCTGGAGTTTCAACTCTCAAGTTTCAACTATATTTGTCCTCCCTCTTCTCTCCTCTCAGTGAATCAAATCTCTCGAGTTTCAACAAACTCGTGTCTCTAGAGTTTCAACTAACTTCCTCCTCTCTCTTGTTTCAACTAACTCCCTCCTCACTAAATCGGGTCTCTCGAATTTCAACTTACAAAGGGGTCTCTGGAGTTTCAACTAACAAGGGGATTTTCGAGTTTCAACTAACTCCCTCCTCTCAGTAAATCGGGTTTGGAGTTTCAACTAACAAGGGTATTCTCGAGTTTCAATTTCAACTAACTCCCTCCTCTCAGTAAATCGGGTCTCTCAAGTTTCAACTGAAACTCCCTCCCCTCAGTAAATAGGGTCTCTCGAGTTTCAACTAACAAAAATTCCCTCCTCTCAGTAAATCGGGTCTCTCGAGTTCCAACTAAAACTCCCTCCTCTCAGTGAATTAGGTCTCTCGAGTTTCAACTAACAAAGGGGTCACAAGGGATGAACGTGGGTCTCTCGAGTTTACCTAGGTCTCTCGAGTTTCAACAATTTCACATATCTCGAATTACCAATTAAAATACACCTCAACAATATAAAAATACATTTAACTTAAATATTACAGTCTAATTATTAAGAAAAATAGTTTTTGTTTTTTCTTTAATTTGATAATATGATTTTAAGTAAAATTGTATTTTTTTTAATTTTTTTGAGGTATTTTTGAAATATATAAATAAATTAGACGCCTTGAATATTTAAACCTTCCGGATTAAACAAATTAGTAAAAATATTAAAAATAATTGATCGATTAAAATTTACTCAACCATCTAAAATTATAATTCTCAAACATTAAAGAATTACAAAAACCCAAATTTACTCAACCATCGAAAATTATAATTCTCAAACATTAAAGAATTAAAAAAACCCATCGAAAAATGAGAAAGGAAAAGAGAAAAATGGCCTCGTTTGACTACCCGAGGAAACCATGGAAAATATTAGGACATTTTCACCCGTTTCCGTTAATGGAAGTGCTTCTCTGTTGTTACACGAAATATTATTTATATCGATCTCTCTCCCTTTCCTTCGATCCTTGTGCTTCCTCATCGTATGTTGTGTTCGATCTGGCCTTCGCATCGACCAAGCGGTTGGGTTTAGCCATTCCAGTTAGGAAGACTCTAATTCTGGTACGTTACCCTTTTGCTTCTCTGATTTCAAAGACTCAGAGTTTGCGCATCTCTTTATGGATCCTTTTGCTGTTCTTCCATGGGAATTAGGGCGAGAGTGTCTCCTACGAGTCCCTTACCATTCTCACGGAAATGTCAAAGCCGTTTGCAAAACCTGGGAGGCCGTTGTGAAGCACCCCCAGTTCTATGAAGACAGAAAAAAGCTTGGGACTTCCGAGCAGTTGATATGTTTGCTGGAACTCCGGGAATATCTGGATGACACTCATCCTAATCTACAAATGGTGGTTTCTGTGATTGACCCTCTGCGAGGCACACGGAAAGCACTTCCTCCCCTTCACAATGGGATTCCACTCTTTCCTGACTGCGTTTGTGTCAATCAAAAGCTGGTTTTGTTCGGCGGGTGGGATCCGTCGAACCCCGACCAAGTGGAGGGACTCAAAACTGTTTTCATCTTTGATTTCTCGTCGAGTAAGTGGACCCGCGGGGCGGACATGCCGGTGAGGCGATTCTCCGGTGCTTTCTCGGTGTCATCGCAAGGACTCATTTACGTTGCCGGCGGACAGGATGGCAATTATAATCTCCTCTCATCAGCGGCTGTTTACAATGTGTTGGAAGACGAATGGAAGCTTCTTCCCGACATGAGCCAAGGACGGGATGAATGCTATGGCGCATTCCTTCACGGCAAATTCTTCGTTATTAGCAGTGACAGTGATGAGGAGGGTGATCTAATCGGGTGGAGTGCGGAAGTTTATGATCCAGAAAGAGGGGCATGGTCAACGCTGGAGAATATGTCGGATATCGAAGGGAAAAGCCCACGGGAGTGTCTGGTTGTTTCTTCTTTCGGGCGGTTGTATTCGTTTGAGAAGCAGCAGGGAGTGGCGGAATACGATTCCGATGAAAACGTTTGGAGGGTGCTGGGTTCTCTTCCTAAAACCCTTGACAGGATTTCGTGTTGTATAGCCTTGCGTGACAAGATTTTTGTTTACGGTTATCGTGAGAGAAATGTTAAAGTTTGCTATATGTATGAGCCCCCACCTGTCAGAACTGCAACAGAAAAGCAAGCGGAAACGATTGGGATGTGGACTACGATTGAGAGATCAGAAAACTCTTATCTGCTCAATGGACAGAGTGTTGACCGTGCCGTTACTTTTGAGATTTGAAGCTAAGTAACAGTTATAACCTTATTGTAGGTTGAATACAGCTAAATTAATCGATGCGTAGGAAGAAATTTCACATTCTGTTATCATTGAATGGACATTGGTAATAGACTTTAGAAAACGATGGTGTTTTTTTGGATGAGTTTAGATGTGTTTAATTGAATAAAGTTGGTTTATTGTTAACTAGCAATTGTATGACATGTTGCAATGGGAACGTTATAAGAAGAAGCTTAGGAAATAGTAGCATAAAAGACTGAAGTCAAAATTTTATGCAATTTTATTTATTTATCAATGTTTTTGTGAGAACAATTTTGAAATTTAAATTTTGAAGAATTGAGTTATATTATGGATTATGATTGCAAGATGGGTTCATTACTAAAATTACCTTGTGTGGAAATAATAGACTATTTTATTGAATGTTTCATCATTTCAATATATATGATTTATTTTAAATTTGAATGGATAATTTCAATATTGATTTTGTGGCAAGTTTAATGATTGAATAATGAAATTGCTATTGAGTGTAATAATGAGTTTTAATGAATGAATAATGAAATTTCTAGTGTTTGCAAGGAGCAAATCATAAGCTTACCTCATCTTTAGAAGTCAATATGAGCTACACAAGTATGTACAATAATAACAACACGATTTGAATCATCCAAAATACAATTCTATGGATAAGGTGCTCTCTATTGTACAAGTGGACTTCAACACATTATTAGATACAACCCAAGATGATTTCCAAGTTAGCTAACCTGAATTCCTCTTCCACATTTTGTTTTCTTTCTGCTAACAATGGGAAGACATAAATATCTAAAAGCATATGAGAAGCTTCTTCATTGGACATGACCAATCCTACCCATTCTAAGAACAATAATCAACAATAAGACATGCATGATGTTGTTGATTTTCTAGTGATAATTGACTTTCATTCACTTCATATACAAATGAGAATCATAAACATAAAATAGGGCATTTGGCACTATAAGTGACAATTTATCAATGCAATTAAATAGTTTTTTTCAAGTTCTCTCTCCCCAATGTTTCCATGTCAACAACTTCTTCACTACTTGTAAAAATCCACGAGTCTGTTGAGTTGGTACCAAAAGTGGCTTAGGTTGTGGCCTCTAGGAGCGAAATATTTGTGGAGCATACATCAGGAGCTTGGGTAAACAACTAACCTCCTATAGAAAGCACGCAAATCCTGGGTGCTTGTCTTCCACATCAAAAACTCTGGTAAAAGAGGCTTCTAAGATTCACAAGTGTTCAAGCTCCAACACAGATTCAACAGTACTCTGTATCCTAAGGTTGCACATAAATATAGGAATGGCGATGTTTCTCATTTGATTTAGATTACCAATGATAGATAAGTCAAACTACCTTTACCTTCCAACATACCTTATCTTTTTCCCCAAGGAAAAACTATAACTTTTATTCTGTTAAATATTGAAAATTACATTCTATAGATGTTGCAAATAGACCATATGTCAAAACTGGTGGCCTAGCCACAATTGTAGAGAATCTACATAATCCGTAAAAAGTACCATGGTACTGATATACAAAATAAAAATATACATATATAGGTCTACAAACTGACACAAAAATGCAAAAGAGATACTTTGAGATGTCCAACGAATATTTGTGTATCATCAAGGCATAGGTGTTCCCTGCGGACGCTGCTCCATCAAAGGCCTATGATAATATTGGTAAAAATCATGTCCATGTTGTTCATGTATCAACCAACTAGTAGGAGGTTGCTGCGCAACTTCCTTAGAAAGGAAGTTAGAAAGTTGGTTCCTCTCCCGGTAGATGGACTGACAAGAAATATAGTCAAAATGTGATTTAATAGCATAGATTTATTCCAATAAATTTATGAGCGTGTGCATGTGACATTCAACCTGAAGATTGAGGCAATTGATAACAAGTTTGGAATCACCAAAAATCTGAAGTTGCTGGCATCCCTTCTCAAAAACAAAAATAAGGAGGAGCCTAATGCTGTTGAGTTCAAAAAAAATGTTTGCGCCTCTCCCTAAACCCATACTCATTCTGTGATAATGGTCACCATTGAGATATAAGATGGCCCCATAGCTGCAACCTTGTTGTTGAGTTGAACCATCAAAATAAGCCCATTGTATAGACTTATCGATGGTTTCAGTAACGATATTCCTACTTTGTTTCTTGGTGACATCATCCGAGTTCAAATTATACAGAGCCCTAATATGGGATATTGATAATTTCCATTCAGGTGCCTTGTCCTCGAAAATGAGTTTATTTGGAGAAATCCATATACTCCAACCTACTAGTAGGGGAAGGTAATGAATCTTTATATGGTGGACTTGATTCCACAAGGATTCCCAATCATTGCAAGCAAAGTCTCTTACCCATCTATATGGAATTTCCATCGATTGATATATCTTATTCCATAAATGATTCACAAGCTCACATTGCAAAAATAAATGATCAATACTTTCTGAACAACATCTATAGAGAACACACCAAGTGGGACCTTGGAAGGAGCGATGTTGAGAGATATCACTTGTAGGAGATGTTTTGCGAAGCAGACACCACATAAACAACTTGGCTTTGGGAGGGATTTTTAACTTCCATAGCAGACACCACCACCAAATAGGATTTTGGGGTTCATGATCAACGTATATAAAGGGATATCCTACTTTTGGAGAGTAATTACCTTGATGAGATATGGCCTAGATTAATTCATCCTCCCTATCCTGAATCCGAATATAAGCTTCCAAGAGTGCATTGGTATAAGTAGGCCATTCATGATGCCATCTATCCGAGATGCCTAAATTCAGTGTAGATTTCCAAGCTTAAACAAGAATGGTAGAATTGTCAGAATCTATGATTTGGTTTAGTGTCCTTATCCCATATGTATCTAGATGGTGAATGATATCAGGTGGAAGAATATGAGCATTTTCGCTACTAGACCAAGCATCATTCCGATGCGAACCTTGGTGCCCACTCCAACTTTCCAAGACAATATGGAATGAATGTATTCCAGAGAATTCAAAACAGCTTGCCAAATTGTTGATATAGTAGATATCTCCAATTGGGGCTCCTGATCTAATCATCAATACACTGAGGGTGAATGTGATTTTTTATGACTACTTCCATCAAAATATTTTTTGTGGAGAGTAACTTCCATCCCATTTTAGCTGCAAGGGCCTTCGAAAAGCAAGCCTGATTCTTAATTTCCCAGCCTCTACATTTCTTTTCTAATGAAATTTGTTCCCATTTTATAGATGAAAATGGTCTACATTCATTCTCACCTCTCCATAGTGGCTTGTAGCCTAACTGTTGAATTTTGGATATAATTCTTTTTGGGATCCAAGTCAATGACATCCAATAGACAAGAATTGCCTCTAATACTGATTTGATAAAAACAAGGTGCCCCTCTCGAGATAACCATCGATGATGCCAAATATTTATTCTTTTTCCAACGTTGGCTACTAGCCACGTCCAATCAGAAATTTTGTAGTTGTTGGGCTTGAGGCGGAATCCCAGATAGTTAAGTTCATCTTCAAAAGTGAGTATAGTGTGTGGAAACCTTTGAGGAGAATAGTTGATTTTGAGTTGAGAACATCCAAAAGTGGTCAATAAAAATTTCTCTTGGTTGTTGACAATCCTAGTGGCTTTGAAAAATAATTAAGTGTGGTATTGAATACATAAGAGTCGTTGGTCTTTCCATCCAAGAAGATGAGGATATCATCCAAAAATAATATATGTGACAAAATGATGACGTCTGTTATTTTGAAACCTTTAAGTCTACCCTGGTTCTTATATTTGATGATTAATCTACTCAGACCATCCATTACTAATTGTGATAATGGGTAGCCCTGCCTAAGTCCACGTTCTGCATGAAAGAAGTTGGAAGCGGACCCATTGATGAGGATGTTATATGAAACAGTGGATATACAACACATTATCCAATTAATGAAAGCATGAGGGAATCCAAAATGAGTTAGTCATATCCTCAAATATAACCAACTGGTTTTGTCAAAAGCCTTTGATAAATCAATTTTGAATATCATGGCCTTCAATTTTTTTTTGTTTTCATAGAATGAAATCCTTCATGAGAAATTCCTATAGCTTCGTGGATTTGACAATTTTCTAAAAAGGCGAATTGTTCTTGTGTTATATGTTGGGAAAGGATAGGCTTGATGTGGTTTGCAATGATTTTTGACATAATCTTGTAGATACAATTACAAAGGAAGATGGGTCGGAAGTCATTGAAGGATTTGGGGTTGTCATATTTTGAGATAAAGGAATACAAGTTGTATTAAAAGCATCATACATTCCATGATTCACCCGACATTCCTCAATGACCTTGAGAAGATCATGTCCAATCAGATCAAAGAAAGCTAAGTAAAATTCCACAAGCCAACCATTCAGGCCATGACTCTTATCTTTCTTAAACCATTTAAGAAAAAATTTCAAATTTCCCCTAGTCACCAGCCCATCTAATTCCTCAGCTACCTCCTCATCTAAAAAATAGGGAAAAATTCCTAAAATATTTAGAATTTCTACTAGTGTGGCCTCCTGAGGTGCTTTAAATAATTTCCTGAAATGCGAGATGCCCAAATTTGCAAGACCTATGAAATATTGAATAACTAAACCTTGTTCATGTTCTAGTGCCCAGATCGTGTTGATTGCTTTCCGAACGTTAGCAAACTACTGAAAGAATTTGGTATTCTCATATCCAGATTGTAACCAGATGGATCTCCTCTTAAGCCTCCAAGTTTCTCCCCTATCCTTCAATATCTTGAATCTCTCAGATTCTAGATGAATAATCTGAGTTTTTTCTTCCATCGTTTCATATCCACTGCTGACTGGATCTTCTAGCTTATGAAGTTCATCCTCAATGTTTATGAGAGTGTCCTCTTCCCCCTTTTTCTTGGCCTTTGCGCAGTCTAACATCCTTTTCTTTAGTAGGTTCATGTTTGTGGAAAAAGGTTCAGACACCGACTCGACTTCATTCAATGGGTTTACCTACCAAGTTTATTTAACAATATGATGGTATTCTTTATCTCTTACCCAAGTTGAGTTGAATTTAAAAGGATCCTTAGGCTTTGGTTATAATCCCAAAATTTCTAAGTAGATTGGTGAGTGATCCGAGATGCCTCCCGACCCAACCCAGTGCCGGATGATATCAAAATTTTTCATCAAATACTCTTTGATAAGAAATCAATCGAGCCTTCTGGCTAGCATGGCATCCCCAATTCTCTGATTTCTCCAGGTCGACTAGATATGCAACACAATTATGTCGATGAGATTATTTGACTCTAGCATCTGGAAAAAGAAATCCTAGAGGTTGTCTATAAGTGCTTGATTGTCCCAAGATTCAACATGTCTGATGGAGAAGTTGACATCACCCACAAGGATTATGTTATCTTTATTAATAACGAGGAGTGCACGAGGGATTCCCAAAATTCTACACAGTTGTGGTAGGGTCCATAGATATTAACAATTCTAAGACCCATCCCTAATTCTTTTGAGAAAAATTCTACCATTAGGACTCCTTCCCTCCCCCATACATTCACAAGCTTCATCGATTTACAATCTATACAACAATGCGTCCTAATCTACCTTGTACATCTAAGGCATGAAATTCCAACCCAATCACAATGCCTCCATAAGAGAACAAATATGTGAGCTGCTCCAAAGAGTCTCCTAAAGGAAAATCACATATGACTTTTCTAATCTAACACTCTTCTAAGGGCTAGTTTCTTGGCAGGGCTACCCAACCCTCTACAATTAAAATATAGTCACTTCATTGAGAAACTGGGTCCGAGTTTCCTCTTGCTCTAAGGACCCCTTCAAGTGATAATTTCTTGCCTTCAACAACATCCATACCAACCTTATGGATCTATTTCGAGATATAAGACTCTCTTCCATGTCATGTCTTGGGTAAATTCAGATGAGTCGATAAGCTAAGGCCCCGACCCACTACAACATATGGTTTAGCTAGAGATCGTAGTTTATATTTGTGGCTAGTATTGGGATTGAATGAGTTATCATCCCTAACAGTTGTAGTTTCCATCAAAATTATAGGGATTGAGGGAGAGGGTGTCGGTAAACAATAAGTTATGGAGATCGAGGCACATGATATAGAAGTAAAATGACAAAGAGAAAGAGGACTCACAATTTTCTGAAACAAATGGGATTCAAAGTCTCATTCAAACAATTCATAGAAAGAGATGTGAGAGAGGAGACAATACCTAGAGGGGGGTTGGTTGTAGATTCACCCGCTCGAGTAACCCTAAGTCCATGGTCTGATTTCGAAGAAAACAAACATAGCTTGATTGTGGCTTATGGTTCACGGCTTCGGTACCTATCCTGAGTCAAGCTTTCCCATCCAGCAGGTCATCTTCTACCTTATCCTTGGCAATCATAAGGCATTCTTTGTAGAGATTTCCAACATCATGACACCATCTACAAAAAAAGGGAACCCTTCACAGTCCAATTTCTAATGTCTGATGATACTCTATGATTGCAATTTCAGACTCTTTACGAGTCCCGCTCTAGTGTTGAGATGGGCCAGAATGCATGCATAAGACATTTTTCCAGTCTCTACAAAATATTTATCATAGTCGAGAAATGTCCCCAAATCACTCCCAATCCACCTAAATAAATCCTCTTTCCAGAATTTTAGAGGTAAACATGGCAATCTGACCCATATGGGGTCGAATCCCAACTGTTCTCAAATGGGATTGAAAAGGGGTGACCATCTCTTCAACATTTCAGGTCATCATTTCAATGTGCCAATATCTATTCATGACCCAAGAGGCATGTTCTGGCCTATGAAATATCAATGCGAACCATCCCCTGGTCATTGTTACCACTGACAGTAGGCTATCTAGAATTTGTCCCCAAATTTCTATAATCCATTTTTTCAATCGAGATGATGTGTATTCTCTACCACAAACCCTACCCACCAACACGCAATCTGTCATTTCCATAACTTCATCTAGTTTGATGCCTTCACTAAATATCAGCGGTCTACCTCTTTCTTTGACCTTGGTACTTTTGGATTTATTCCCTTTCTTCTATTGGTTACCATCACTAGATATGCCACAATCCCATGTGTGAGGATTCGAAGGTGAGATAACCCTATCTTTCGGCTAGTGATCCTCCAATGATATGATTGGAATGCCCTCAAAACAACCTGAAGCCTGCACAGGAAGTGAAACCCTAATGTTTTGATATGGGGTTATGAGCTCATGAATCGATACACGTCCAACTCCTGCCACAAATTGAACTCTGGAAAAGTTTGGTTCAATATGCAAAGTCGTGACATCAATTCAGCCTTCCTGGTGGGATGATTCCCCACCAAAATCGATAGAAAAGGTAGGGTTTATGTAGTACTCCAGAAATTGGAGAGAGGATGGAAACACAATTACTATATCAGTGAGAGACTATGAGAATTGCTCCACTGTTGAATCAGAAGACAGAAGCCCTGACCGGTGAAAAGGGTATTCCTAAAAACTGATGAAGTGGGGCATGCAAAGACCTGATCCAGCAAAACCCTAGACTCGACAACTTGTGGAGATGGTAAACCATCTGCGTTCAGTGACCCCATGGCATTATGCTGAGGTGGAGACTCAATACAGATTGACACTGAGTCATAGGGGTTAGTTGAATAATCAAAAAGATATTCATCCATCTCATCAATACAAATCTTGACCTACATATGTTGAATGCTTCCTTGATACCCGACATACAATAACCCTATTCCACAACACCTAAATTCGATGCTCGTGTAACTCCACTAGTCAGAACGGTCAAAGAGAGAGGTGCCCATCTCAAAACCACTCAGATAGATGTAGTTTGCTAGTGATGTTTACCCGAAGCCTTGCACGAGATGTAGTTTCAATCCGCCGAAAAAATTTAGAGTAGTTTTCCTCCACCCGAAAATATCTTTTTCTTTCCCAACATACCTTGTCATTACCACATACTTGAAGACTATCATTTGTTGCAGTAAGTGTTTTTTGAGTAAAATTTCACCTTTTTATTTGGTGATTGCATAGAATGTTAGCTTTCCTCAAAATTTAGGCTATCCTTCCTCTCTCCAAACTCCTTCCAGATAAGGGTTTGGGTTTTATTCATCTCAGTTTCTAGATTTCACTACTTGTCAATATCTGTAGCACTTAATATGTGGACTACATGTAGGTATGTTACATGTTTAATTTGGCATTTTCATTTATTAAGTGGTCTTGAGAAGATAGTCCAGCAATGAAAAATAGACCAACTACCCCAATCCCCTTACCTCATTCAATTTTCACAGAGAAATGCCTATTCAATAATTTTTCAAACCCTTATGAAAGCTATATATGTTGCTAGATGTAATCCAAAGTTGCATCACAAGTTGAACTTCTAAAGTTGCATCCCACCAAGATTGAAAATAAAATAGCAAAAACCATTTGATCAATGACAATATACCCATATAACAACACTTATTATTGGGCCAACTTGAGGATAGAAGTAAAAATCAAAATTTCTAGGATGACAAATATGGGAATCGGAGAATTAACTATTCTATTTTACTTCAACAAATACAGGAAACATAAAGGAGAGGATCAAGTATTCACATGTAGCCTGGTAGATTTTGAACTGTGGGAAATAAATAATGATTCACAGTATTGGTTTGGATACTTATATATGGGTTGATTCTAATAGATTTGTATATCCAAATGATAAAATTTATAGAGAATACTTGCTTGGCTCGACATTGTGGCTCCAAGCCACCAAAACCATGGCTGTCATGGAGACTCTCTCAACGCATTCAACAGATGGAGTTCTTGGGCGAGAGACATTAGACTAAGTGGACTAATGATGGAAGAGCACTGGAGGGCATTCAAAGATTTTCTGCCATAACTCAGGGGTAGAGGAAATCATACATAAGATAAATGAAGATTTCAGTCACAAACTTCGCACTTCAAATTTCATAAACTAAGGCTAGGACATGAAAGGTATGCTACATAATTCAACCCTAAAAAATTGTAATCCCTATGCTGCTTTCAATTTTGCAAAGAGAGAAACATTAAATTTGACAGAAAATTTAATAACATTTAAATTTAACCGAAAATTCAATAGCCTTTAACATTGGATTGCAACTTGTCTAGTACCTTGTTACAAAGTTATAGGCCATGAATTAAATTGCTTAAGCCTTAAATAGTTCATGTAGAAAGCCTTCAATCTTCTCCTAATTGGGAAATGACGACTGTTTTTTCGACATCCAAGAGCTATCAAAACAATTTCTCATTAAAATAGTTATTTCTAAATTTGTAACGTGTATGCCAAAAGGCCACCATCTTTGCGGCTATGAAGGAGATCCCCCAAACTTCCATTAGGCATGTACTTGGATACCAAAACCTTAGAATCATCATTGACACAACGACACGAGAGTTTGACTATGCTTTTATGCCTAATATTTCCTAAATTTTCAACTTCTACCTTGAATCCATTATCATTGCAGGAGGTGGAGCCTTCATTGTATCCACTGTTCCACAACCTCTTGATGGCCACAGTTTCTCCATTTCCGAGTTTGGGCATGTACACTTTTCCTGATCCACAACTTCCAATCATGTTTTCCTCATTTATGTAATCCAAAATTCCATATTATTTGAAACCTAATTGATGAAATGTTGTCAGCATCCAGGGAGACTTATTTCTTCACCACAAATCTTTAACTTTATCTTTATTGTATTGACGATATTTTCTATAAAACAAGGCCATTCCTAACACAAAAATGACCCTAGCCAAGCCAAACAGTGTTGGAAGCAACCATGCCCAACTAATCCACTTGTTTTCTCCTCCTATCTTCTGTGTCAAAATGCAATTTAAACCCTAGGATTTGAATATATTAAGCATCAAATTGCCCAATTGAGGAGGGATTTCTCCTGTTAAGGCATTAACAGAAAGATCCATATATGTAATAATTTGCAACTCCCCTAGCTCTCTAGGAATAGGGCTCGAGAATCTGTTATTTGATAGATTTAGGTTTGCAAGCTCATTCCATGACACTATGTTAGTAAGAAGGCCATTAGAGAACTCATTCTGGAAAAGATACAACTTACACAATTTGTTTAGCGAACCGCAAGTGGCTTAACATAAATTTAAAAAAGGCTAAAGTATTCTATTCACATCCACTTAAATGAATTTGATTTTTCAAACGTATTTTAGGCCCATTTATCGATGCAAGGAAACCAATTCCAAGAAGTCAAACCTCTTCTCTCTCTCTCTCTCTCACACACACACACACGTGTGTGTGTGACTTCTAAATCTTCCAAGGCTTAAGCCTATGCCATTTGCATCAAAACACCCCCTCCTAACCATTATTACATATTGTGGCATATAAGTACAAGGAACCCCTCACATCGTCACAATTGTAATCTTTTGATTTTTAGTTGTTTATTTTTCCAAATCTAAAGCATTAACTCATATTTCCTAATGTGTGCAAACTTCATGAACTAACCATTTGTAGTTATGGTAAGCTAAGTTATCAAGGAAATTTTAATGTGGACATAATACATTTATCATGGTATCTATAACAAATTATTATGATATTTGTCCCTAATGCTATAGATGATGGCATGAGACTATCCCTTAGATTGAATGCTTATTTAATTTCTTTTATTTTTGTTCAATTTTATCTATCTTTTTCAAGGAATCTATTGAAGGTTTTTTCTAATTCCATCCCTTCATCTTAGATTGAATGTTTATTTAATTTCTTTTATTGTTATTGAATTTTATCTATCGTTTTCAAGGCATCTATTGAAGTTTTTTTCTAGTTCCATCCCTTCATCCTTTTTCTTTCACCCTGCCTAATTCGTGGGCTTCTTTTCTCCAACTCTATGACAACATAATCTTTTAGTCTAAGTTGCATTAAGATCTAATAGTGTTTCAATTTGATATTGGAATTTTTTATTTTATTGTTAGGTTTTTTCTACAATTAGGGTTCACTTGCATGGATTATTTTACGTTTTTGGGCATTCTTTGAAGTTGATTTTTCTCTTTCAACTCACCTAAGCCATGAAATTCTATGTTCTATTTATGTAATGTTAGAAGTGAAGGTTTTAGATTGAGCTACTCTAAGACCACATCAAGCTTGGTGCTTTTTCATTATAAGTATTCTCTTCTATTTTGATTTCTCATGATTCATTTTCATGTTTCTTAAGGAAATCTCATTTCTCCTAAATCCTTTAAAGATGTGGTCACTTCATAGTCTAGGGTCCATTCCTTAAATTCTATACTTGCCACTTTATTGTGGAGAAAGCAACATAACCTCTTATAATCTCACTTTATGGTGAAGTGATTATGAATTTCAAATTCTATTGATTATGGGATGATTTTTAAGTTTATGGCATTTGACCTCAATGTTTTGGGCTTTTAGAAGTGGGTTGAACCTACACTTGGAAACCCCTTTTATAGAAGGAGGTATACATCTGTCTTCTTACTTTCATGATGAAGCGATTTTGATGTTCAAATTTCATTGCTTATGGGATGATTTCTAAGTTTAATGGAATTTGGCCTCAATGTTAGGACCTCCACAAATGGCTTGAACATAAACTTGGAAACCCTTATTGTTGGAGGAAGTATATATCTATCTTCATACTAACTTTTCAAATGGCTTGAACATAAACTTGGAAACCCTTATTGTTGGAGGAAGTATATATCTATCTTCATACTAACTTTTCATAGTGAAATTCGATTATATGGAAGACAAAAACCCCGAATCTCTTGTTCAGGTCCTTGGCTCATGGGTTGATTTGGCTCATGGGTTGGTTCATGGGTTTTGGATCTTGTCTTTTAGTTTCTCCACATAATTGTTCACTTCTATCCCTAATCTTGTTTAGGTTCTCAAACACACCCTTGCATTCTAGGGCTTAATTCATTGGCCACCATTGATAAATATCTTTGCAAATTTAATTTAAGAAAGTTGAATCCCTCCTAAAGGGAATCTAATAGATGTGGCAAAAATTGCTTAGAAATAAAAATTGAACATGAGTAAATAGGTTTTAAATATAGGTCATATTTTACCCACAAGCACATGGTTACATAATGTCTTTTAAAGAAAATTCTACTCATGGTAACAGTGCAAAAGAGAGCCGCCATTTATTGCATTGCTTTCCAAGAAAAAAGATGAAAAAATATTTATATCAAGGTCCAAATAAAAACCTTCCCATAAAATATAAAATGATTGATTTGAGTGAGGTTTAATAGCGATCTTTAAATAAAAACCAACTCAAAAGAATAAAAAATAGTTAATTTATAAGTAAGAAAGAAATTAATTATTATTAATGTCTATAAGACTAAGGATAGCCTATAAGAGAAATTACCCATCTAATATCATGAAAATGAGTTAAAAATAGAAATTATATTTATAATTGGCCAGCCACACGAATAGGTTGCGGTAAGAGTTGATATCTATTTATTTATATGCACTCTATTTAAACAAACAAATGAGATTGAAAGCATAATTATTATGACTATTTTTCTTCATGTTTCCACCACACCGCAAAAACTAACTCTGTAATATATTTTTCCCTGTTTGATTGCGGAACAAGATGGTTGGAAGCCGAGGCTGCAGCATTCGCTGGGAAGGTAAAAGGCTTTCCGGTTTTAAAAATGTCGAAGCCGTTGGAAAAATCACCGTACCTCTATAGAATTTGTAATTTCCACCCTGGGGATATTAGTTACTGGTTTGTAATGTTTACCAACACTTAAGGGTTTTGGTGTAATGGAAAACCTCCCCATGGTATCAAAGCCTGAGTTGTGCCTAATCACTAGTTTGTAACATTTACCAACACCTGCGGGTTTTATTGGTTTGTAACGTTTACCAACCCCTGCGGGTTTTGGTGTAACAGCGAACCTCCACACAAAAAAGTAAAGATTTTCAAATTTTTGAAGACGACATATCCAAGTTGTAGGCACTGAATCAACACCTTGTTGAAGAACTGAAAATTTCACTGGAAGAAAAGGCTTCTTTATCGGCAACCTTTGTGGAGAATGAGAGAGTTTTAGTCCAATGCAAAGCAGAAATGAATGAATTGGAATCTGATTTGAATAAATTCATTGCCAAGGCAAAGGAATTAGATGAAAAAACTGAAGACGATCACCGTTTGTGGGATGCTAAAAGGAGAATTTTGGAAGAAACTTTTGTAGAAATGGTCGATGGTGAGAAAAAATATCAGGCCTCAATGTTTTCACTCACTTGTAAGCCTCGATGGTCCGCCCGGCCATGGAAAGCCCCCTCCTCATCACCAAAGACTCCATTCCTAAATACAACAAACCATTCTTAGTGACCTCCTCATCACCGAGACTCCATTCCCAAATACAACCCTTCTCAGCGACCTACCTTTCCGGCCGCTCCAGATTTCATCTACGTGACTTCGCCACTCCAGCGTTTTGTGACTTGCTGTGCAGAAGCATTTCTCTGCCATGTTAAGGGCCAGGTTCTGGCCCATTAATGTGAGACCCCAGCGCGATTCTCGACAGTGGCCTCGCATTCAATTCAAAAATCATAAAACCTCCTTCATTGAGAACAGGAAGCTCCCACAACCGGCGTTTCGGCGTAGTGGAAGGAAGTGGCAGTGCAAATAAAGGAATATGTTTACAGTTCAGGGGGGTGGAAGGAAGTGGCATTGCAAATAAAAGAATATGTTTACAGTTCAATGGGAGTGGAAAGAAGCGGCAACGCAAATAAAAGAATATGTTTATAGTTCAGGCGGTTGACAAACGGTGAGATCGAATGGTCCAAAATATTTCAATTGTCAATCTATCTAACCATGGCCAATGGTAAAGAGTGGCAGCCTTGGGAATTTCTTCCCATAGGAGTGCCTTACGCATAATTAAACTGAAAATCTTTGAATCTCACTCAATCAATAAGACAGTAATGCAATCAATAAAACAATAATGATGCAATAACTCTATATCTAGATTAAATAACTTATTACAATGATGGAATAACTCTATACCTAGATCAAATAAGTTATTACATTTGATATGATAAAATATAATTTCTCCTTAAAGCTCAACTGGAAATGATTGTTTAAATGAAATATTATGTGTAACAAGGTCGGGTGTTTTACATTGTGCGTGGAAAATGGCTTTTAGTTGTGAATATTGAAATTGATTTTTATTTGCTTTCCAATTAGTTTAATTATATATATAATGTAAGTATGTAAACAATTTTAAATGTTACTTTAATTAAAAAATAGAAAAAGAATAAAAGTGATATTGGTTATGAGTGTAAATATTTAGATGTTGGTTTGATTAATTTGTTATATTTTGATTTTGTCATTAATTTGTAATATGTTTTGTTACAATACCATGGGCCAATACCATTGGTTATCAATACCCCATGTTCAAAAACCATTACTTATTTCACAACCAAAATATTTCATAACAATATCACAAGATTCTTTGCCATGGATATTCACACCGACTTTATTGGGTATTATTAACTTGTAGAAAATAGGCTTTGTTTCAATACCATAGGTCAACACCATGGCTTATCAATACCATATACACAAAGAAACATAATTTGTTTCACAATCAAAATATTTTAAAACAATATGAAAATATTATTAACCATGGATATTCATCCCCACTTTACCATGGATATCATTAACTCGTAGATATGTTTTATTACAATACCATGGACCAATACCATGGCTTATCAAAACCACATGTCCAAAAAAACACAATTTATTTCACAATCAAAATATTTTATAACAATATCACAAGATTCTTAATCATTGGTATTCACCCCCAATTTGTCATTAATATTATGAAGTTGTGAATAAATTTTTTTACAATAGCCTCGGGATAATACCAAGACGTATCAATACCACATGCCAAAAAATCATAACTTATTTCAAAATCAAAATATTTTTTAACAATATGACAAGATTCTTAACCATGGATATTCACACTCACTTTACCATGGCTATTATTAACTTGAAAATAAGATTTGTTACAATACCATGGGCCAATACCATGGCTTATCAATACAACACGCCCAAAAACCATAACTTATTTCACAGTAAAAATAATTTAATTTAATTTAATTCTATAACATTTTTTTAAATGAAGCTAAAAGGAAAAATGTTATAATTACTTTTGAGGTATATCTAAACTCTCTATCCTCACGAAATATTTCCATAGAAATTTCAATTAATGTTTTAATAAAATAAAAAAATGAAAATACTTTTATATTTAAAGATGTGAAAGTTATATAATATAAATATTATTAGTAATAACAAACTGAGATCCATCTTAACTAAGGATCCACGGGATGACAACAATCAAGGTGAAGGGGAGAGGAGGAGGGGTCAGAGGGAGGGCTATGGGGAGAGAAGGGGCAAAGAGAGAGAGAAAGATGGGGTTAGAGACAGAGGGAGGTGGGAGAGAAATGGAGAGAGAGGACTCAAGAGAGAGGAGAGAGAGAAGGAAGAATAAATACATAGAGGGAGAAAGGTGGAGAAAGAGGGAGTGACAAGGGACAAATGGAGAGAGAGTGGGAGAGAGGAGAGTGAGATCGAAGAGAGAGAAGAGAGACGGGGAAGAGAGGGAGAGAAGGAGAGATGAGGAAGAGAGAGAGAGAGAGAGAGAAGGGGAAGAGAGAGAGGGGCAGAGAGGAAGAGGGAGGGGGGCGGGGAGAGAGTTAAGGAGAGAGTGTCTCCATGTTTTCGTGTGAGATAGAGAGAGAAAATAAGAAAGAGACACATAGATACAAATGTAAATATTAGATAGTATTATATAACTAGCTTAGATCCAGGGTTAAGATGGATCTAGGCTAGTTTATTTATAATTAAATTTTCTTTTATCTTTAAGTAAAAAAAAAATATTTTTTATTAACATATATTGGATAATGATAGAATTGTCATATTATATTATATTTCATTTTTGTAATCAAGTCAAGAACTTCATATTAGCAAAAATGATGTACAAAATTTATGGGGCTATCATGATGCTAGTGAGATCTCGGTTGGGACGAACTTCCCATCATTGGGAAAATAAAAGGTCCCTAAGAGGAACTAGGAGTCCAATAGAACTTAGTAGAAAACAACATTGTTGACCGACATAATGAACTTAGACAGAGCTATACAAGGTGGCTAACAAAACTATTGACTAAGACACAAAAATATCTATGATGATTTACTTGAGAGTCAAGCATAGGAACCTATTGATGGTGCTGGACCTGCCAACATTCAGGGGATCACCCCGGTATGAAGTCCCAACTGGACCTCACACCGTTTAGTCTGGGAGTCCCATCTGGTATGATGGCTTGATTGCCATTTTCTTAAGGATATGCCTCAACTCTTGCTTGTCAGCACAAGAGTGGTTCAGTTTGTCCTCATGAAGTAAGCTTCACATGGCCGGTGAGTGTAAGTATACTTGTGTCAATGGTTCTTTCGTTGTGAGGGGAAAAACTTGAAGGTGACTTCTACGTTGAAAGGGATCAATGCCAACTTGGTTAGGAACACACAACACAAAGGACATACACAGCTTTCGACGGAGAAGTCCACTTAGATGCGACAGTCACAAGGTTGGAACAAAGGCTTCTGCGTAGTTTTTGGAAAGAACTGGCCACTACTTGATGTGCTGCTTTCCTATCTCTGTCTAGGTGGGTGACTACTTGCAAATGTGTCTGATCCACATTATTTGAGTTCAGACATTTCAGTGGAAAGGCTCTTGAAAATATGAGTGAGGGTCTCAATGTCAGTTGCTTCCTTGTCTCTACCATTGCTTGCTACTGCTTGGGACTTCCTGCTCGCATCCTTGGAGTCCTTTATCGATTGATCATCCTTGATGACTCCAACTGCACGTAGGTCTTTCTCAACACTAATAGCCTCTTCATAATTTTCCAATAGTGGTTGTCGTGTAGTTCACTTGACAAACTGCATAATGTTGGTTGGCAGTGTGGACGTGTAGTAATCTGTGGTGATGGAGTCATGAGGCTTAGTGTTTGTTGGGAAACTATTCAGTATACGCGTAAACCTCTAATTGAAATCTTTCATTGTTTTTTTCCCTCCATCTTGATGCTTATCAACTCTTTGAGTAGCATAGCTGGGGTCTTGTCATCAGCGAACTTCTCAAGGAACAGACGTTTGAAAGAACCCCAGATCTATATGGATTTAGGTGGAAGGTTCTGATACCAAACAACTATGCGACCATCCAAGGTACATGGAAACAATCTACATGATACATTGTCGTAATGTACCTTAAGGGTCTACAGTTATAGATATAAGTTGTCTAAGTGGTCTTCCAACTTCACTACATTGACAAGGTTAAACTTCATGTTCATTCTCTGCGATTGCTTTGTCATCTTGTGCAGAACAACTGGGATAGCCAATGGTCTCTGAGTCATCCATTCAAGATTTGGGTCAGCCATCTCTTTATATTCTTCCTACTCTTCCTCTCCTTCGTAGTTTGATGTGTTCGACTCTGAGTCCATTGATCCATATCCACCTCTGCCTCCTCCGCTACCTTCCCCTTTGCCTCCTATACCCAAGTCTGATCTCGAGATCACAAGAGTTCCTCATTCACTTTTCCAGAGGATCGAAGATTTATTTTCATCTTCGATAGCTTCTCCTAGAAGTTCAAGTGTGGCAAGGGTTGCTTCTTCCACTGACGATACAAGAAAACTTGTGGTAGTGGCCTTTGGCTTCCTCGTTGCACATGGAAGATGCTTTCTGTCTGGGATTAATCTAACTTCTTTCACGAAATGGAGAGTGATGGGGCGAACAAAGCGAAGGTGTTCATCTGAAGTCTCGTGCTCAACACTAGGAGGTGAGGAGTAACCAACCACTGAGTCATGTGTAGGTGAGGGAGAGTGCAAGTTACTGCCTTGACCAGATGTTTGTTGAATGAGTGTGAGAGGAATTTTAGCCATGTAAAACTGGCTTCACTCCTTCTAGTGCCAGAAATGTTGATGGTGCTGGACCCGCCAACATTCAAGGGATCACCCAGTTGTGATGTCCCAACTAGACATCACACCGTTTGGTGTGGGAGTCCCATCTGGTATGGTAGCCCAATTTCCATTGTCGTAAGGATATTCCTCAACTCTTTCTTGTCAACACAGGAGAGTGGCTCACTTTGTCTTCGTGAAGTGAGGTTCACATGCCTGGTGAGTGTAAGTGTGCTTGTGTTAATGGTTCTTTCACTATGGGGGGAAATACGTGAAGGTGAGTTCTAGGTTTAAAGGGATCAGTCCCACCTTGGCTAGGAACACACAACACAAAGGACATACATAGCTTCAGGCGGAGAAGTCCACTCGGATGCGGTAGTCACAACATACAAGGTAAGATAACATGTACAACACTCACAGATCAATCTGAGACGAGTGCAATAGTTGTTACAGGAAGGTTCATGTGAAGGGTTTGTCTGATGTTCGACAGAGCAGTCGACATCGACGGGACATAATTAACAACATATACAACACATTTCCATTAATAGATTATGCATTACAACAAATGAATTAGTTCAGATGTAAAACACACGGTTGAAGAAACACGCATTACAAGTGTTAAAGATCAGTCTTACAACAAATACAATATGTGTGAAAATGTGCTGGCCTATTAACATGATTCTGAATTAAGCGAAAGTTCCAAGACACATCGTTACACCATACATCACTAACCCCATCACTGGGGCGTTGGAGCCACTACTTACTCCTTAAATAAAAGATGACAGACTCTCTTGGCTATGTGGGAGGAGTTGAGGTGAAAAACCCTTTCATGTAAAAATGAGGGGGGTATTTATAGCCAAGGGTGAAACTGACCCTTTTGGTTGTTCGACTACCCTCATGACCATTCGACTTCCATGAATTTTCGACTTACATGACTCTATATTCAATAAGTGGGTCTCTTAGACTTCTATGTTACATCGCATTGGTTGACAACAAGCCCATACTAAACATGTGAGCAACATGACTCATAACTTGACTCGGCATGACTTGACATTAGAATGTTGGTATATTCGTGCTCCTATTAGAGTGCGTGTCAAGCTAGAGTGCTGTTGAGTGATGGATGTCTTCATGGTGTACCATAGCTTCACTTGTGCATGGTGAAGTGCACAGAGTCTTCAATGGTCCTTGGTTCATTTAATGAAGCTTTAGCATGTTGTTCCTTGCTTTCATGGTGGAAGCCTTGACAGGATCACTTGTTCGCGAAGGTGCATGTTCGTCGTGCTCGTCTACTTCACATGCTTCATTCATTTATCCATTGGTGAACCCGTCTATCTACATCTGGTCTCCTCGTTCATCCCGTTCGTCATCTTGACATGTTTGTTGGTGTACCTATACCTACAGTCACTCATGACGAGACGACATCAAATCTGAAACCTCCTAGTCTCCCATAACACATGATCATTCAAATGCAAGTGATTGGGAGAGGTAGGAGGGTTGTGATGCAGGATGATGGCTCTAGGTAACTGTTGATGAAAACTGCACGAAAGTCACTAAGGGATAGAGACAGTCGATGTGAGTTAATAGTGACTGTTTGCAAGGTCTAGCTTGAATGGGAAGAAAAATTGCACACATTTTGGGAAGAACAGTCCAGGATGCTAGAAGAAAAAGTAGGCATGCTCTGTACATTTTCTGGAAAGAACAATCAGTCGGGGCTAGACAGCTGAAATTGCGCAATTTTCCAGAGGAATGGGCTGGGCTGTAGGAAGGGTCAACAGGCAGGGATTGCAAATTTTTTCTAGGGAACTACCCAAGAGAGTGGTAGCCAGATCTATGTAATTCCTAGAGGGAACTTCCAGTTGGCTGCAAGGGTCACTGGAAGCTAGATCTGCGTAATTCTTAGAAGGAATTGCTAGTGTGTTGTTGGGGTCACTGGCAGCTAGATCTGCGCAATTCCTAGAGGGAACTACCAGTTGGCTACTCAGGTCACTAGTGTTATCACTCAGGTTGTTCCCTGGCTCCTAAGGGAATACGGCCGAGGTAACCACTAACCAATCTTTTAGCTACAGGTCCTAGCCTACCTGCAACCAGAGAGGGCTCTCTCTTTATGTTTTAGCTTTGTTTGGAGTAATTTTAGGCTAGTTATGATGTACTGGGTTTTGTTCTAAATTTGGTTGGATGATGATATAAAATAGAACTAATATGTAGTTTTCAGAACAGCTTAGACCATTGGGCAATGGGGTGAATGATTGTGTACTACTAAAATTGATTGTTGGGAAGTAGTAATGCTACAGAGCCAGATAGGTATCCATGAAACAAATCTTCAAATCTGGGGATCGATGGCATGAAATCAGGAAATGAAAGGTAGTTAAGGATCTTTCACTATGCTGATAGAGGGAAAGTGTGAGAATATTATCTAGGAGCAATTAAGAATTCCTAAACAGAATTCATAATGAAGGAATTAGTGCAAACATGAGTGATTAAGAATTCATATTTATGACCAATTCTAAAGAAAACACAGTTAGAAACAGAGATTGAGTAGAGGGTGCATTCAAACAAGTCCTGAGCTATTCTTCTTCTCTATTGCTAAGATCATGAAGCATATATGTGAATTTTGTAAATACAGAAAGATAAAACATGGTTTAGGAAAACTTATTGTTCCATTAAACAACACAGGAATTCTGTAGCAGAACGCAGTTCATTACTTTCACATCCAGTCAGTGCAAAAATCATAACCTTCACCAGCTCTTTGTATTAGAAAATCTGAAAGTTACACCACAACTCTTATAGCGAGAATCATCAACCAACCCCAAAATACATTATATGGGGAAGTATATATACAAAAATAAGATAAAAAATATCTAGATGATGAGCCTTCATGAAATAAATTACAACACCAACTCTTCCAAGGAAGTAAGTGCAAAATTAAATGATGCAGTAAATATTAGTGTATTAGCTGTCCATTCTGTCATAGAATTTTGACTTTTGGGACCAACTGAGTCAGCTGGGGTTGCGCTTTCAAGTTTGCGTTTTTTGGGCTTGCTGTCCCAGCACTTTGATGAGTCATGGGTTTGACCTGTTCCACCTGTTGTCTAACTGCTCTGTGTTGTGTCTGCGTACTCAACTCTACTGATCTGTAGCTGACCTGTAGCTGACCAAAACCTGAAGCTGAACGAAGAGGAAAAGACCGAGATTACTTGGGCAAAATTTCCAGCATTGCTTGCCACCAATCTTCTCTGGGCAGCTGATGTCTTTGTATCTTTATCAATGTCTTATCTGCCTCAATATATCTGTAAAAAATGGGTGGGACCTCAAAAAGATGATTGGTTTCATGCTCCATGTAAAATTAGTTCTCCAGCTTGTCATAAAGGCTCTGTCCTGATGGAGGTCTTGTTTCCTCTGAGGAACTTGAAGATGCCGTAATCTGATTTGTAATAAAATTATTCATCCTGGTGGCATATTGTTCCTGGGTCAGCAGTCTTCCAGCACTGGTCAATAGGCTTGGCAATCCTCTGCTCTGCAATGCTTCAAGCTTTAACTTGAATTCATTTACCTCTGCCTGCATTTCCTAACATTTTCTTTCTAGACTTTGGATAAAATTTCTTAAAGTCAGCACCTTTTTTGCAGTCAAAACAATATCTGTCCTGTTACTGATATCTAACGCTGCCAACTCTTCCTTGGTGTGAGTGTTTAGGAAATGAATCATTTTAGTAGCCTGCTCATGCATATTTCCCAATGCTGCCCTAGCCCTTTGATTCTCAAATTCAGCTAGGCCTATTAATTGCATCTGTTCATGCATGGTTTGGATTGATTTCCGTTGTCTAGTGATTGATTGGCCAATTTTTTCCCACAAAATCTTTTTAATTTCAGCTAGGGTCTTCTCCATATTCAACTCCTTCTCCAAGGCCTTCATTTTGTCGTTCAGGGCCTTAATTTCCCTTGTTTTTTCAGCTACTGTCACCTTGGACTTATCGTAGCTCACTTCTAGTTTGGCTAGCTTTTCCTTGGACTCTTTTATCTCTGTTGCCTGAAGTTCTAGCTCCTTGACAACTTTCATCATTTCATCCATGCTCATGCTAGATTCATGGGCTGTTGTTGTTGTTGCTGCTGTAGCATCTGTGGTGGATGAAGCTGTTGTAGATGCTGGGATAATAGGTGGGATCACTGCTGCTTGCGTAAGATAAACAGGGACATCAGTTGGAACTATTTGAGGCGGCTGGGAGGTTGACTCTCCCTGCTTTCCTTGCACTGCTCTTTCCAATTCTTTCTCCATCTGAATTATTCTTTCATTCATTCTTGTCAGTAGATCCATTATATGCTCAGCCTCTTTTTCTTGCGCCAGCTCTGCAGTTTGTGGGTGCATAGTAGGAGTCAACCCCAATTGTTTTCTAAGGGTAGCAATATCATCTTCCTTTTTCTTCATAAGGGTCCTGACACCCTTAGGGTCCTTGGGATCATGTCCTCGGTCCACAATAATGTCCTCCAATGTTTTAATTATGTTTTCTTTGGCTGAGGAGGACAATCTTTCCAAATCTAGTTGAGTATTTGTATTCTTCAAAGACTCCTTCAATTCATGGGCCAGCATGGCCTTATCTGCTAGGGTGGCATAGACCATCTCACCCGTTTGTTTATGCAGCTGTATTTGATCCATGGGGTGAATGTCCTTGGCAAGGACCTCTAGATTTGTCTTCACATAATATGCAGCTGACTGTGGCTGTGGTATCTTGGGCTTAAAATGACTTAAAATCATATTTTCTTCCTTGAGGTCATATGCTGCCATCAACCTCTGCTGTTTGGCAGGTGTTGCCTTAAAAAACTGATCATACAACTATACTATTAACAACTCATTTTGATCCTTGATTTCCATGAAAGTAGTTTTGATACTAGGTGGATGCTTGCTCTGTTGTGTTGAGGATGATACCTCCATGCCATGCTGCCTCTCTTGCTCTTGCTGGAAAGAGCTAGTAGGTGTGTGTTGGTTTGCCTCCCTTTCTCTCCTTGGAATTTCTAGGATGTCTTTAGTAATTTCCTCCTCAATTGGAGGATCCACTCTTTGCCTCTTGGCTTCAAGCTGTTGTGTAGACCCACTAGCAGGTGTAGTTTCTTCCTGGTCTCGCTTCTTACCTCTTTCTTCATTAGCAGGAGTTTGCAATATTGGCACTTGTAGTGCCTCTGTTTGCTGTGGAGGAGCTTGTTCTTGAGTTTGGTCCTTTGAGGTGGTAGGTTGTTCTGTTAATTTTTCTTGCTCAGCATCCATTGGTTCTTTTCCTTTTGTTGTACCTATTGCTAGGGTAGACCGTTGTTGGGCAGCTTGTGAGGCTGGAGCTGTAGATGGACCTTCTCTGACTTGTTGTGGTAGTTTGAAAGTTACCTGGTCAAAAGAATCCAAGTGAAGAGTTTTTCTAGATCTTTGACATTTTTCTCCATAATTTCTTCTTGAGTAGACTCCTCAGCTAGTGTCCCTGCCAGCCACTCATCTTGGTTGGCATATTGTTCAATTTGTGGGAATCTACAGTGCTCATATGTTGTCAGCCTATATTTAACTCTTTTGGCACTGATAAAGCAATCCAGGTCATAAGGAACCCACCAGAAAATTCTTTGCTTGAGTTTATGCCCCAATATTTGGTCAGCTTCTTGCCAACCCTCTTTCATGTTCATAATGAAGGGGGCTAGATGGTCTCTAAATTTCAGGAGAGCTTTCTTCTTGGCACTATGAAAATGAGTGAGGTCTGAATTGATGAGTTGCCTATAATATTCTAAGGCAAAAAATCTCATTGGTACATATCTTGGGAGCCTGTAAGGACAGAGCTCACAACCATAGATTCTGATGACAGTGTGATTTTGGTAGAGATACCAATCACCTATTTTGTAACTCTTGGACAGCTGCAAGATCTTCTGCATGTCATATGATAGTCTAGGAGGAGGAGTTCTCATTAGGAGACAAGAGACTGGGTATACAAATTGGTCAATGAACTCACAGTAGGAAAATGGAGAGTTTTAAACCTCATGGAAAATTGATGACCAAAAGATGACAGACCTTCTTTCACCCTTAGAATCCAACTTTTTGACGGGGCATTGGAAGCATTCAGACTGGTAATACATGAAAAAATGATAGATATATGATGAATATTTAAAGATTCCCTCCTTATCCAACTTCACTAATTGGTCATGCATTTTATTGGCTATGAACTTGGCATAGTTATACTTGACATCAGGGGGCTGTCCTGGGCTGTATGCAGACAGCAGAACCAGCACTGTTTCATCAATGTGCTCACTTGTTTTAAAACCCAGCACATAAGAGATCATATCTACAAGTAGCTTTCCCACCTCATTGAAGTTGACATATAGGAATGGAGGTGGCTCAGTAGGTTGGCGGTCTGCCCTCATGAATGTCTTGGCAATTCTTGCAATCTCAGAGCTGGAGAGCCTGGAGCCTTCATCCAGCAAGTAGTTCATAGAGAAAGGAAACAATAGCTAAGTCTGTTTGAAGTTTAACATTTGGTTGATAGAGTCGGGAGAAATATGAAAAAGTATGCTCCTAGATGGAGACTTGATAGCTCTCTGAGTTGGCTCATAGTTCTCAGCACACAGATGGATAATCTCAGGAAAAATATTAATAGAGGGGAGGAAGTAAAGAGGCAGATTAGACTCCCATATGCCATACATGTCATAGTTGCTCAAAAAAATGTTTCTCAACTGGCAAAAGGATTGCAAGTGATTCCTGTCCCCAACCAAATCTTGAATGAGGTAATCCTTATCATCTAGGGGCATGGATTCAAGCTCTTTGTTTGGTGGATTCATAGGAGTGATATTTAGAGCTGTTGGGGTGGCCATTATGAAATTTTTTGAGCTTATGCTTGAAATAAAGATTAAGGCAACAACTGTTGAACAAACTTGCTTGTGAGGATTAGCAAAGGAATTGAGGACTGAGCTTAAATGTGACAATAGTCTTGACTGTCTGAAACTATGATGAAAGAGACAAATTTTGCAGAGTTTTTAGACCAGTTTCTCTTCTCCTTGATGAATTCTCTGGATTAAAGGACTGTGGGCAAAATGCAGAGGGGAAAGGGGATAATTTTCAGCCCAATTACTTTAGTTTTTGAATGGAATATGGCAGAAAAGGATAATGCCGGGCCGTTGTGGAATTTTGTCGGGAGCCCGAGCTTGAAAATGGTTTTCCACGGTGAAATTGTGAATGGACGGGGGTTTGCAGGGTTTTCTTCTAACGGGGGAGAGTAATGAGTGAGTTTAGGCGGTAATTAGGCGTGTGAGTGATTTGAATTTAGGAATTGGCAGGTTTTAAGCATGAAAAACAGAGAAAAATGGTAAGAATAGGGGCAAACAAGCAAGATTTGGCAAATACCTGGTTAAAATAGCGCCGAGGGAAACTAGACTGGTTCAATGGTGAGTAATGGTGGTGAATTTGGAGACAACAATGACGTAATTGGTCGAATTTGAATTCTGGACGCAAACGGACGAAAACGACGCAAGTAGCTCTCCACTATGACTAATGAAAATGACTAAAAAACGGTCGAAAACGCATGTTTTTTATAAAAATTTGGCATATTTGTGCTTTTGGAGCTTTTCCGCAATGACGTCAGCGTGACATCATCGACGGGTCTCGGGTACAGCAGGATGACGTGGCAGTTGACTGGGCGACGACGTGGCATAGGACACGGTGGCAAGTTGGGGACGCGGGCGAATGAAGTGGCAATGACATGGAGCAACGGCGGGGACACGGAGGTGACATCACGAGGATGTGGCACTGACATCAGAGGCGGGGGAGCGGTATCTGGTTTCCTCCCACACCGCTTTTCAGCATAGGCAGTATTGGGGGAGGGGCCTCCGAACACTCCAGGAGGGCGACATGTGGCGGGGGTACGACAGGGAAACCGCCCACCATTGATCTGTGGTGTGGGGAATCGGACGGCGGACGGGGTAGGCGAGGTGATAGGGGGTTAGGGACGGGACCCGCCCACTATATTAAAATAATGACGCGCCAAGGGGGGGTCAAAAACTTTTGAAATGTGGGTTTTATGGGTTGGGTTTATGCGGGGGGGAAACGATAATTTAATGTTTAATTAAATCTTTTAAACACCAAACCTTGACAATGAGGGCAAATGGGAGAGGGGTTAGGTTTATAGACAAGGGAGGGGGGACTATGGTTATTACTTTAACCAGAGGCTAAAGTAACTCTGTGTTTAGGACGCAAAAGGGTTCATAATAGTCCCAGATGGGCTATTATTTCCCAAACTATATTTACATAGCTATAATGCTATAGGGTAGGATATGTAATATTTTTTGGAATTTTATATAGTTTTTGTAGTAATAGGGATGGGAAGGTAGTTAGGGAGCTATACAATAGAATTAGAAGTTCATATGAGTTTGTGAGGTGAAGGAGTAGGGAAGAGGCTAAGTTTATGGACTGAAACCTAGACATAAGAATTGAATGGAATGTGGAGGAGTGATTTTACACAAGAAATGCGGCTTCCTTTTATTGAAGAAAGTCAAACTTGACTTGATTTTTTACAAAAATGAATTGAAAGTAGGACTTGTTGGGAAGATCCCAAGGTCCTCAAGGGGGTGTTAGTAAGAAACTTTGAGGGGGGTGAAAGGGAGTTGGACATGCTTCCATAGTTCTGCCATTAGACAACTGCTTTGACATTTCTGTGATTGATGAGATGAGTTCTGATTGATAATAGATGAGGTGATCAAAACCTTGCTTCTGCAACCACAAACTACCTACCCAGCCTAATACACCTAACATTTTTTCTTCCTTTTGAATGGGTGCACTTAGACATGCAAACCCTGATTATCCACTTTTCTTTTGACTTCCCTCCTATCTAAATCTACCCTTATCTCTTCCGAGGGCCCAAATTAAGCAGTTGGGCTCCTTAATTTCTCTACCTAGCTAGTGATCTACCAAGCTTGAACTGTTTGGACAGATATTCATTCTCTAGTCTAGAACAAGAAATTTAAAACATGGCATGGTCCAGATTGAACTGTTGGGCCATCCATCAAGCTAGCAGTGGCATTTTGGCTAGCCACTTTCCTGGTCATTCTTTGGGGTTCAGTTTTATTATTTTTCCTGACCAATTTACTCTTTTTTCCCTTTGATAATTCTTTTAATGCATACCCTCTTCACATTTTTTAATTCTATCTATCTGTATAGAAAATATGGAACCTTTGCAGCATCAAAGATGAACATATTTGACACTTCCATTGTCAATCATGAAAAATGAAACCTATTGGTATAGGAACCTAATAGTGGCTCCACATGGGGATGGCTTTTCCAGATGAAAAGCCAAGAACAACAGGTCATATTTCCTTATCTTTCCATTCTTGCTGTAGTCTGAAACTTCCTTGTCTTGGACATCATTGATCTAAATCTTTGTAACCTATGTGCAGTACTTAGGAGCTGATCTACTGTGAAATTACAGCTCTGCTTCTTGCTGGTTCCTCTGAGTATTTATCATCATCTTCATGCTTCCCAAGTGCTTTTCTTGATTTCTTATGACAAACTCAATATATATGTCGAAAAGTGGTGCAGTTCCCTGATTTTCCTCAAAATCTGCTGCATTTGGTTCCTTATCTAACAGCTGTAAATGAAAAATGCTAGAAATACAAATATTTATATACAATATACAGTCATGTTATGCTGAAAGGGAATCAAAATAGTGTTTGAGCATTCGCCCATTGACTGGGCCTTCTTCAGTATTTGTGGCATCCAAACTCTTCAGAAAATATGTGTTATTACCTTATACAGCATGAATGACATAAGGTCCCTTCCATAGGAAATCAAACTTTCCATGTTTCCCTTTGTCCTCTCTTCTAGAATCCCATCTCAGCACTTTGTTTCCTATGAAGAAATATTCAGCCTTTGTTCTCTTGTCAAAGATCTTCTTGAGTTTATCTTGTAGAATCTGGGTTCTCTGATATACTTCTTCTCTTGTTTGCTGCAAGTGGATAGTTTGATTGATCCTTCTTTGAATATCATTAGGCTCTGCTTGTATTTCTTGTAGTAACTTGATCACAGGGATTCCCAAAGATGAAGGAAACCTTGCTTCCATTCCATAAACTAGTTCATATGGACTTGTACCAATGGATCTTTTAGTGGTCAATCTGTTTGCCCATAGTGCATTTACCAACTTCTTATGCCAATTATTTTTGTTCTCCTCCAAGACCTTTTTGATGATGTTGATGAGGCTTTTGTTGGAGGACTCAGCTAGGCCATTGCCTTGAGGGTAATAGGCTGTGGAATGGCCCAAGGTCATGTGGTATTTGTGGCAAAAGTTGATCATTTTTTTGGATTTGAAAGCAACAACATTGTCTGTAATAATTTTATCTGGACAGCCAAATCTGGACAAGATGTTGGTTTCTAAAAATTCCATAATAATGGAGTCATTGGCTTGCCTACAAGGGATGGCTTCTATCCATTTGGTAAAGTAGTCTGTGGCAGTCAAAATCCACCTATGTTGGTGAAAAGAGGAGGGGTGAATTTCACCAATGAAGTCTAAACCCCATTGCTGAAAAGGTCTTTCAGTTGAAATAGGTTTGAGTGGTAATGGTAACAACTTTCCCTTGCCTTCAAAGATCTAGCATTTATGGTAGGAGATTACAAACTTTTTCACATCAGCAAACAGGGAGGGCCAATAAAATCCAGCCCTTAGGATTTTATCAGCTGTCAATTTCTAGTATAAGTGTCCTCCACAGTCACCTGTATGAAATTCCTTGAGGACATTGTCAGTTTCATCCAATGTTAGGCAATTAAGCAAAATACCTTCATGATTTTTCCAAAACAAAACATTGTCTATGATACAAAACTTTGATGCTTTCATTTTCAAGAACCTTTTCTTAGTCCTGGACAACCCTGGAGGAGCTTGCAGGTTTAACAATACAAAACATATATCAGCATACCATGGGGATTGTAAAAAGGCTTGATTGATCTGTGGAGTCTCCATCTCCTGTTCGTTGTCCAGTTCATTGATGTCAAGGGCTTGGAAATTGGTTTCAGTCATTAATTTGGCTAGCCCTTGTCCTTTTATCAGTTTTGTAGGCTTGATTTCAATGTCATATTCAAATATATTGGCAATCCATTTGCCCCTTTTGCCTTCAATTCCTTCTTGAGTTAAAATGTCTTTAACCACAACATTTGGGACATAGGCAATCACATGAGAGTATAAAATGTAAATTCTGAAATCTTTGATGGCCTTTACAAGGGCATAAGCTTGTTTTCCCATGATTTGATATTTTAAGGGAGCATCTCTAAGAGCTTTGCTGAAAAAGGCAATGGGTTTCTCACATCCTTGGTCATCCTTTTGTAATAGGACAACAACAATTGTGTGTTCAGAAGCAAAGGAAAAAATGATGAAATCTCTATCAAACCTGGGACTTGTGAGGACTGGTGTATTTGTCAAAGCTATTTCGATGTCCTCAAAGGCTTGTTTGGCTTCCATGGTCCACTTGACTTTAGAATCTTTCTTCAACATATTGTTTAATAGTCTTATGAGCTCGGCCAAATTAGGAATGAATCTTCTCAAAAAGTTAATCTTCCTTAGAAAATCTTGTAGTTCTTTGATGTTTCTTGGATGAGGCACTTGAAGGATAGCTTGAATTCTGTCTGGGTCGATCCTAATGCCATATTTTGAAATGATGTGACCTAGGAGCTTGCCTTCCTCTAGGCCAAACAATGATTTCTTTGGATTCAATGATATGCCATATTTTCTGCAAATTAGGAACACTTGCCCCAAGTGTTCTAAGTGTTCTTGGTCTGATTTTGAAAACGAAGTAAGATCATCAAGGTAGACTACTAGGAAATCATGGATTTCTTTGGCAAAGGCTATGTCCATTGCTCTTTGAAAAGCTGCCCCTGCATTTTTGAGTCGAAAAGGCATTTCGACAGATTTAAAGGTTCCCCAAGGTGTTGTAAAGTGTTATAGACAATTTTGTGCCTTACAGCAACAGGTATGAGTTGTCAATAATACAAGGGATCCAAAGTTCCCTAAACATGATGTTCCTACCCCTAGAGGAACAAGGTCAGCAAACCAACAGCTCTCAGATCAGTTCTCCACCTGAAAATACTCAAAAACAAGCAATCCTAAAATCAAAGCAGGTGCTCCACTAGGCTTCTGCGCTGAAACACAACTCCTCCATGGTGTACCTGTGTTGCAAAGCAGGTAGAACAAAGGCCACCTGCGTTGAGCGAGTTTGGACATGTGGCACACTGAGTCATTGCTCTGGAATCTTCCAAAAATGACACTTGGATCAGGGATTTCGCCTTGTGATGAGTCAAAGGCTCTGTTTCTCCAAGTGGAAGCAAAGTTCTCCAAGTGGACTCAAGAACTAAAGATCAACTAAAGATTAACTGAAGAGAGAGAGGACACAAGGCAGCTACACATCAGTTGCAAGCTGACTCATCCTTTCTCAATTCATCTATATATTGAGCTCTCTCCTATGAGCTCAGGAGGCTGGAATTTTGTGCAAAGTAATGATATGCTGTTGGTTTCACTATTGTGCTATTGGGTGATTTGTTTGAGAGAGGTGAAGAGGAGAAATTCTTTCTGCTGGGAGGTGTTGCTGGGTTGGAGCCTTCAATGGTTGTAATACTCTCAGAACCTTTACTTCTTCATTAATAAAAGCTATTGAGGTTCTTCTATGTGCTCTTGTTTCAATAATATATTGTGATGATTGCATGTTTGGTTTACACTAATCCATGAACCAGTTATGATTGCATGCCTCTTGTAGTTTCCTTCTTTGTTATTTTGCAGGATCTCATTGTAGCTGGGCAAGCAAAAGAACAAGGAGCTAGGAGCAAGCGGCCAAAGAGAAGAGTTTGGATTCGACATTAAGCGCAAGGCAACGGTTAGTGCATTTCTCCATTCTCTTTTGCTTTCATAAAGAAGTAAACCTTAAGTAGTTTGTTTTACAGTTGTTGCTAAGGAACTATCACCCTTAGAGTGGGATAGGGTCATCCGAGTCGGATACTTTTCCCTACAACAAATTGGTGACTCCGCTGGGGATCGTATCTGTTTGATTGTTTGTAGTATTTTGCTATTCATTTCCTGAACAAAAGAGTACCAAATCGAAAAGCTTTTGACTATATCAAAAGCGAAGTAGAGGGCAGCTACTCTAGCTCATTTCTGAGCATGTTCATGATTTGAAGAGCTGATCTACAAGGACTCTTGTAAGCTCTTAGTGATAGCTTTTCATCCTCCTTGTCATCCCTTAGTGTGTACTTGACTGATAGCTTCTGATTTGAGCAAAAACCGTGAATTTTTGAGAAAACTGTGACCCGGAGACTGAGAAAACGCAACTTTCGTTTTCCAAAGCAGGCAGTACACAGGCTACCTGCTTTGCAACGTAGGTAGCCCCTTCGGGACCTGCGCTGAATGTCAAACAGGCAGTGTACTACCTGCTTTGATCTAGTTTTTCCTAGTGCTACTGGGGTTTCCTCCTGTTTCTTGCCCTGTTTTCACCATTGTTTTGCAGCCAGTTACCAGTCCATGTACCTATCTGAAACCAACTTTACTTGCCATTATTTCGCCTCAGTTATATAAAGAAACTGTACTTGTTCTTTTGTATTTCTTACATCATTTACAGTTTCCCATAACGAAAAGTGAACTAGTCTTGCTTTGGCCTCTTAGATCCGAACCTGTGTTAGGCATTTTGCTGGTCTAAAGAGTTAGCTTGTTTGCTGTCCATAGCTGATTAGTCTTTTTACTTTCGTCATTATGGTTTGATTTCATGTATTTCAGTGATTAAACAAGTAAATCTTAAGATGTCTTTTGATTTTGGACAAGCTTGTTTGTTTTCGCTTTAAATCGAAATCAAAGTTATATAACAACTTTCTTTTTGTAATACATCAACATTAAGAAAGGGAAAAGAAAATACATGCATTGTGCATTTTGCATTTGAAAAAGTTTGCATGATGATTTAGGAGAAAGTGCATTAGTTTGTGCTGTATGAACTGTGTGAAAAGATATGCCTTTCTTCTCCCTCAGTAGTTAAGTTTTTCATCAGTCAAAAAGATTTGAAAAAGCTTGCTTCTCATCTTAGGCTGCATTTAGGAATTTGTCACATACATCTCGTGGTGAACCTTGAAAGGCAAACTTTAAAAAGATCAACTTAAAATATACTGAATGAACCTAACAACGCTTTGAAACATAACGCAAACACATAGAGGTCTAAGCTAGAGACGTGTTCCGGCGTCGTTAAACGTAGTGACTGTCGATCTCGAAGAAGGTGGGTGATTCCTCCTGAGAGTCGGTGGCACTAATACGGACTTGTGCTCCCACGTACCGTCGAGTATATATTGGGAGACCCCTATAGGCATATATCCTTTATCCTTAGGAAGCCGTGTCGACCACCCTACTGATCGCAATGCAGTGAACACAACATTCACGAAGATTGACCACACGTACCGTAAAACGTATTCCGTGGTTTTGCGAAAAGTTTGGCACACCCTCTGCCTAGATCTCTAGAGCAGTTTCTTTTGGCCTTTTTCAAACTCTATAACTGAAAAAGTCCATCCGAGCATTTGTCACTTCGGGCTCGTTAAAACATCGAAGGAGACTAGAGTCATCTTTGGCTTTTTCTCGACTCTTTAAAACTGAAAAAGCAAGTTGTGTCTAAAGCGTCGTTATAAAATTTATTTTAAGTGGAATAATCATCACCCTTCCCTCGTTGATCTTCGAAGTTAGTCCACCACAAGTGGAAGTTCCTGTAGAATCGCTAAGAAATCTTTTGGATAGACTAGATATGTCTGAACAACCGTCGACATCTAGGACTGTGTCGTCTGACACAGCCGCAGCAGAGCCTCCTACTGCTACTCCAACGATGTTCGCTGGTATACCATCTGTCCCGGAAAATTGTCAACAACAAGCCCGAATCCCATCAGGGACGACGACATGGTTAGTTCCTATTTCTTCATCCGGATTATCATCTGGTATTTCTTATGTTGAAACTCAACAAATTGATCCAATGTGTCTTCAAAGGCCAATTTACCCTTTAAGTACTGGATTTTCACCATATGGAGGGCAATATGCTCTTTCATTGTTCGCTCCCAGAGAACAACCATATGGGAGTTTACAACAAAGTTCAGGTCAAACTGGAATTACATCCAGCGGTTGGGTACCAATACTGCCTCAGCAACCAGGGGTTGTATATTCAATGCAACCAGTACACCCTGTGTCGAATATTCCCACCATACCTGCTATAATGAATGTGTCGCAAGTCTCAACGACTCAATCACAATCTCAGGGTAGTGCCTCCTTATCTGGAGCGACTCAGGCTCAAACAAGTACTATGACTCCTCATCCTGGTCAATCATCCAGTATTGGTCAACAGCAAATGGTCCAACAACCAGAGCTGGTTCAATCTCAACAACCGCCATTCCAGCAATCATATCAAGGACCTGAGCAACAAGTCTTTGTAAGTAATGGGCAACCATGCTATAATGGTTATGCCCATCAACCTTGTCAAAGTTGTCAGCATTATGCTGGTCTGCAAAGACCCATTGCTCAGGCGATACCATCTTATCCTGGATATGCTTCGCCTAACCTGAACCAACAGTTGCCCTTTGTAGCAACTCTAGAACTACCAGATCTAAACCGGCTAACGAATGATCCAATTGCTTATGCCCCTTGGTGGCCAGCGATTCCGCATAAACTTCCGTCAGACATTCCTAAATTTAATGGAAATCCGGGTGAAGATCCATCGAATCATGTGATGACATTCCATCTATGGTGTTCATCAAACACCCTGAATGATGATTCGATACGTCTTCGCCTCTTTCAGAGGACGTTAACGGGTCCGGCGGCAAAATGGTACATTGAATTGCCTAGAGCTTCGTTCGACAACTTCAGTACCTTAGCCACAACCTTTTTAACCCATTTTCAATTACCGATAAGGTATGAAACGGGAACAGAACTCCTTACCAACTTCAAACAGACGACTGCCACCCATATATCTGATCATATACATGAGTGGCGACGTCGTCGTAGGATGGTAAAAACATACGTTCCCGATCAGCTATTAGCTGAATGGTTTATCAAGTCATTACTTCCTGCCATCACGGAAGATGTGGCAAAGGGGGGAGTCGTAACGGAAGAGCAAGTTATCGCTCGTGCGCAATATCTGGACTTAGTTTATACTCAGTCCGGCACGCTCTACGACAAAATACCTGACGCCCCTAGACCGGAATTCTCAATTCCTCCTCCTCCTAAATCAAACAATGACTCTCGCGCCGGCGATGGCGTGACTGGCAAACGCAAAATCTCTAGTCAAAATGCAGATGAGGAACTTCTTGCCTCAGAAGTAAATGCCATGTCGACCGACAAGGGCAAACAACTGAAGCAACCAAGGGGCAAGAAGAAAAGGAAAGGGAAACCCCCGACAGGGTGTCATATATGCGATGAGGATCATTGGACGAAAGATTGTCCACATATAGCTGAAGTTAAGAAACTCTTCAGGAGTTCAAAAACCCCAGCAGTATTGACTGATCCATTTCCTAATCCAAGACAAAATCTGGTTGCTAATCAAAATGCTTCCCGATCCTAGGTGCTTATGTTGTCTACCTCAAAGCAGCAGAATAATGCTTTGACAAGGAATAAAGATTACAGGAATCCAAAGCAGTTGAACAACAAGGCAAATAAACAACCTAGTAGTTCAACAACAACTTTGACCAAAGTTGTGCCACCCATCATTCCTGAACAAACGATAAAGTCGCAAAAGGGAGTAGTACACAAATCGACATTTAATCCTCGTGAAAAAATAACATAGGATTATAATATAATAGAGGACCTGGCTCAATCGTCGTCCGCTATGTCGACGCCTGAGGTACAGCAAAATTGCCCCTCCCAAGTGCAAGCTTTATTATCAGCTATAGGTGGGATTGGCCCAATGGATTCCAATCTAGTGGCCTTTGATCATAAAGGATATGACCCTCAGTTACCAGCTCAACAAGCTTTCCTTATTCAAGTGAAAGCCCTCAACAAAACTGTTCATCGAACAATTATTGATGAGGGGGCATCTACATGTCTTATGTCGATGAGTTGCTGGAAAAATTTAGGCTCACCACCCTTGTCGAAATCATCAACGACCTTAAAAGCATTTGATGGACGATCATACACTCCATACGGGATTTTAAGTAACTTGCAAGTTGAACTGGGGGGCAAAACAGTAGAAGTTGATGTTGAAGTAATCGACGAAAACGTCGATTACAACATCCTACTGGGAAGGCCTTGGATATATGCCATGGCTGCAGTTGTGTCGACCTACTTCAGGAGGATTGTATTTCCTTTTCAAGGAAAAATTACAATCGTCGACCAACAAACATTTCTCCCCAACAGTTCTCAAGTTACGGGAAGCAGCACAATGATCCATGAAAGTAATCAATCACTCCAAAATATCGGAGTAGGTCTCCTAAAAGACCCTGCCTTAATGGGTACTTTTGCCCTACCGCCGGTAAGTAATCTGGCGGAAGTAGCCCCAGTGGAAACCTACAATGTGAAATCTTCTATATCTAACGGATTCGGAAGATTCCTAAATATTTTGTCAGCATGGATCATCGCCCTAATGGAAATACTGTAAACACAGTGGGCCCCGAGGACGGTTCTTATCTCGTGTCAACCTCGTTAAAAAATGAAACAAGGAGTCATGAGGATAGTTCTTTTACTATGTCAACCTCATTAAAAAATGAAACAAATCCCCTTTTTCAAAATTCAAAGGTAAACCTTCATTCCAACCACCAAGTTGAATGAAGCTTGGGGGGCACCCTCCTTTGACATGCGTTATTATGATGCTGGGGGCATGCAAGAATCGAGCAGTTTTAGCAATGTTCATGCTCGTTAAAAAATAAACGCAAGATTCGAGCAGTTTTAGCACACAGTTCATGCTCGTTAAAAAATAAATGCAAGATCCGAGCAGTTTTAGCACATAGTTCATGCTCGTTAAAAAATAAACATAAGTTGTGAGCAATCTTCCCCTAGAGTTCAAGCTCACCCAGAAAAAATGAACCGGTAAATAACCTTGGTAAATGTAACCTTTGACAGCCATATTAAAGCCCTTGGTCGTGTTTGCAGTCTCACCTCCATCCGTTCATTTGGCCAATCGTTCATCTCCATATGTTTGTTTACCCGTTTTGAGGAACAGCTGCGAAGAGTGATTTCACTAAGCCATCCTTGTGACACTGCCGTGATTGGAATATTCCAACCTGTACCTGGAATCTGCTGCTGCCCTGTTAATCACTCGTTCCTCGAAAGACGAGTCGTCTTTAAGCTCTTTTCACTGACTCGTAAAATATGAAAAGATTGCCGAGTTTTGGCCTTCCAGCTCGTTAAAGCGACCGGAAAGCTATCCCTCCTCTAGATTTTAATCTTTTTGGACCTGAGGGATTATTGCACAAAAAGATCGAGCGCTCGTTTTGTTCGGCTCGTTAAAGCAATCGAAAATTCATCCCTTCTGTATTGTTTTATACTTTTTCCGACTTAAGGGATTAGAAGACGAAAAAGGAATTTTGGAGTTAACTTTCCGTACCTTTTCAGACTCTCTAAAAATGAAAAGGACCGAGTTTTCCTTGTCGTTAGACTCGTTAAAATGATTAAATAGCGACAAACTTGTCTTTAGACGAGAACGAGTTTCCCTATCGCTAGGCTCGTTAAAACATAGCGATGGGCTTGCCCGAAGGGCAGGTTATAGAACAAGCATATGTTATCCTCCTCAAGCTTGACAAAAATAAAGAGGTACTGGTCAGCAATGACTGGGGAAAAATTGGGAGAACCTCACAGCATTAATGGTAGCAAGTCGCTCTTGAACATGACACTTTGTCCTCCGTATCACATCGGGTTGGGTTGTTTCATTCACCGGTCTCATAACCATGGTCCTCGCCACACCATCCACAATTGGGGTAATGCTACCGATCCATCACATCAGTGTCGTTATATGTTCAAGAGATGTGGTTCTGCAAAGAGTCAACCGTGTCCCATCCACTGCCATACATTATCCTTCATCCACTTCATGACTGCCACCCTGAATCATACATCACAGTTTGTTTTCACCTCATCACAATCACTAGCTCCGTTCCGTGTCACTGATGTGGGATTCATTAAGGCCCTCCTTTGACGGATCGCTCCTTGTCGACATCAGCTCATTATCCAAGGAGTTGATCTAGGAACAACCCCTTCAGTACTTTGAAGCTTGCATGCCTCAATGGCAAGTTTCTCACTTCCGGCGACAGGTATACATCAATGACCTTCGACCAGAGGATTTTGCATGGTGGTCGACGCCAAGTCCTTTATTCCCATCATGTGAATTGTACTGCTATACCTTGAGGGTCATCATCCTTATCGGTGATTCCTCTCGCGCTTGTTAACGGTTTACATCATTGACCGGTAATCAAGCGATGTCTTTCCATGTTCGACGTCAAGAAATTCTCACGTGGATCGACTTGTACATCGAGTGAAGATCGGAAGAGATTGAAGACCCCGGATCTAGTTTCATCCATCCGGGCTGCGATATATATTCAGGATATAAAGACATTTGATATGTACATCATTGCAGCAGATGATCATCCTTCTCAAAGGATGATAATTTCAGCAGAGAATTATCAGTCTACAATCAGACGATCGTCTGTTCTATGTACCAAAATGTATTTATAAAGCTGAGCATGGGAATGCCCGCCTCAGTTAGATCATGAAAATGTATGAAAAATAATGTATTGTATTGTATCTTATTACAGGACACTTCTCAGCAGATCGAATGAACTTCGGATCCTCTCAATAAAGCATTTCACCCGATAAACGACCTCATACTTTAGGGGGCATCTGTTATAGACAATTTTGTGCCTTACAGCAACAGGTATGAGTTGTCAATAATCCAAGGGATCCAAAGTTCCCTAAACATGATGTTCCTACCCCTAGAGGAACAAGGTCAGCAAACCAACAGCTCTCAGATCAGTTCTCCACCTGAAAATACTCAAAAACAAGCAATCCTGAAATCAAAGCAGGTGCTCCACTAGGCTTCTGCGCTGAAACACAACTCCTCCATGGTGTACCTGCGTTGCAAAGCAGGTAGAACAAAGGCCACCTGCGTTGAGCGAGTTTGGACATGTGGCACACTGAGTCATTGCTCTGGAATCTTCCAAAAATGACACTTGGATCAGGGATTTCGCCTTGTGATGAGTCAAAGGCTCTGTTTCTCCAAGTGGAAGCAAAGTTCTCCAAGTGGACTCAAGAACTGAAGATCAACTAAAGATTAACTGAAGAGAGAGAGGACACAAGGCAGCTACACATCAGTTGCAAGCTGACTCATCCTTTCTCAATTCATCTATATATTGAGCTCTCTCCTATGAGCTCAGGAGGCTGGAATTTTGTGCAAAGTAATGATATGCTGTTGGTTTCACTATTGAGCTGTTGGGTGATTTGTTTGAGAGAGGTGAAGAGGAGAAATTCTTTCTGCTGGGAGGTGTTGCTGGGTTGGAGCCTTCAATGGTTGTAATACTCTCAGAACCTTTACTTCTTCATTAATAAAAGCTATTGAGGTTCTTCTATGTGCTCTTGTTTCAATAATATATTGTGATGATTGCATGTTTGGTTTACACTAATCCATGAACCAGTTATGATTGCATGCCTCTTGTAGTTTCCTTCTTTGTTATTTTGCAGGATCTCATTGTAGCTGGGCAAGCAAAAGAACAAGGAGCTAGGAGCAAGCGGCCAAAGAGAAGAGTTTGGATTCGACATTAAGCGCAAGGCAACGGTTAGTGCATTTCTCCATTCTCTTTTGCTTTCATAAAGAAGTAAACCTTAAGTAGTTTGTTTTACAGTTGTTACTAAGGAACTATCACCCTTAGAGTGGGATAGGGTCATCCGAGTCGGATACTTTTCCCTACAACATAAAGGCAGTTTTGTCTTGGTCATCCGGGTGTACTAAAATCTGATTGAATCCTAAGAATCCATCTAACAATGAGATCCTAGAGGCTCCCACTACCCTTTGTAGGATATGATCCATTTTTGGTAAAGGGTAATGATCTTTGAGGGAGACTTTGTTCAAATTTCTCAAATCAACACACAGTCTTATCTCTCCCGTTTTCTTTCTAGTAGGCACCAGATTTGAAATCCACTCTGAGAACCTGATAGGTGCAATGATTCCAGCCTCATACATTCGTTTAACTTCTTTTTCAATCAGGGGAAGGAGGACGAGATTGACCCTTCTAAGCTTCTGTTTAAAAGGCTTTTGATTCTCTTTCAAAGGTATAGTATGTTGGATGACTGAGGTATCATAGGACTTGAGGTCCTCATAACTCCAGGAAAACACATCTTCGAATTCCTTAAACAAGTCAATGTATTTGAATTTCTGATCAGCAGGCAAGGCTTTGGAGAGTTTTACATTTTAGGATATTCTGAGGTTCCAATGTTGCAGTCCTCAATTTCAGCATTCAGTGGTTGTATTTTTGGCTTCCTTGAGATGTCATTTGAATCGAATAAATCCTCCAAAGGAGTCAAGCCTGTGGGCAGAAAATTGTCTTTTAATTCAATTACTTCAGCTTCTGCCTTAGCTATTTCATCAAAATCTATTTGCTTCAGCTCCTGTAAATTGTTGACATCAAAAGTGGTTGGGTGCAAAATCAGATTTGTTGTTTCAGCTGATATATGTTGTTCAATTCTGTCTGTCTGTTGTTGATCATCCATAGCGCTAGTATCAATGTTGATGCTGGAGAATTCTTCCTTCAAAGTTAGGAAGTTATTTATCTGTGTGTCATTTTCAAAGATCTGCCAGTTTTTGACATTATCTGGGACTCCAGGCCTATGTTTGATTTCAGCAGTGAAATTGTGGTTGGGTTCAAATGGTAGCTTGCATGTGCTGGCAAAGATTGCCAAGCTATGTGCATGTAAATTGTGTTTCCTTGAGATTTTGGTGAGCTAAAATTCTAAGAAAGTGTTAAGTATTTCAATTGCTACCCCTCAGTAAGCCCTCAACCTATGATCATTTGCGAAAAAATTCCCTTCATCTGCTGTATGATTAGATCTGAGTCCCCTAAAATTGAGACTTTGGTTGCACTTAGACTCTTGATCAGTTTGAGACCTAGTAAAAGGGCTTCATACTCAGCCATATTGTTTGTACACCTGAAATTTAACCTATATGCATGACCTTCAGCATGGTCATTCTACATGTTGTGTACCCAAACCCCTGCCCCTCCTCCTAATTTGTTTACCGAGCCATCAAACTCTAAATACCATAAGGTTTCTTGGTTATGACTTGCATTAAGAGTTTTGGCAATTTGGTTAGTGGGCAGATTGGGTTCCTGTAAGTCATTTGTTATGTCATTTTCATTTGTTGCATCAACCATATCAAGGATTTTTTGACCTTGAGCAGCAGATTGTTCATTCATACCCTCTGGTTGTGCTGCTATCAGGAGTTTAGCATCAGTTTTGGGACACATGTCCGCATTATATAAAATGAATGAGTCGATATCAAAATGTATAGAGTAGATGGGAAAGTTTTGGGGCTTCTCTTGACTACTCACCACATATTTCATTAGTGTCTCACGGTATAATCTCTTTGGTTGCCCAAGGACTGAAATAGTGGCATAGGACATGTCTAGTTGCAAAGATCCTTGGAGTTTGGCCCCCCAAGATCTTGATAAAAGCATGCCATACTTGGGTGGAATATCTGCTACCACCACATCCATCAGAATTGTTTTGGTTGGGTATTGGACCAGGGAAACACACAAATCTTTAATTAGGCCTAGACACCTGACTTGGCTTGAATCAAATGAGAACAAATCTTTGTATGGTCTTGTGATATCTAGGTCTAGTTTTTCCATCACAGATTTAGGCATTAGGTTATGTGAGGCCCCGGAATCAAACATTGCATTGCGTAACACTTTGTCATGAATGTTTAAACTTACATAAAATGGAGGAACTCCTCGATTAGCTGTTTTTCCATTAACCTCAGGAACAAAAAGTAATTCAGGCTGATCATCTAGAACATTTACAACATCCCTATTGTCTGGTATTTGGAGTGACCTATTGATTTGCTGTCTATACACTTCATGTTTGGCCAACTCAGAGAGGGGAATGGCTATTTTCAGCTTACCAATTTCTCCTTCTAGACTAAAGGGTTTCTCCATCTGCACTTTTATGTTGTGGACAACAAACTTTTCCTTCTCAGCTGGATTTTCAATGACTTGCTCCTAGTGCTGAATTTTGTTTTGAGGTACTTCTGTTTTAGAAAAAAATTCAGGAATACTGTTTGAAATTTCTTTTGTGGGAGGGCATGTAAATGTCTGGTTTTTAGTGCGTTGTACATCTAATACATCTTCCACAGTAACTTCTCTTGGGTTTGGGTGTATTTTATCAGAGAATTTTGTGAGAGCAGCTTTATCTTTTACTTTCTTTGGCTATTAGCATCCTTTGGTTTGATAGTTTCAGGCACATCTATGGTTCTGCTCCTTAATTTGTATTGTTTGTGAACCTCATAGACTGTTGCATCATAGCCTTCCCTAAAATCAAATGACTCTCCTGATTTGGTTTGAAATTGATTGCAATTATGGGCCTCTTGATCTTCTTGTGTTAAAAAGACTTGGTGTTCATTGTCCAAACCCATCAGATTGATGTGAGGGTCCTTGGTTGGTTCACTAGATGTTGAGGCTTCGGCATAGTTTTCTTGAAAAGGAGGTCTGATGTTCTGGTCGGGACCAGCCCTTCCAACATTTGGATTTTGATTCTTTCTAAAGTTTGGGTTTCTAGCAGTACTTGGTTGACCTTCCCATGATGACTTTCTTTTGATGGTTTCCACCCTATCCCCAAGTCTGTCCATACCTTTGATGATTGCATCCAATTTTTGTTCAAATGCTGAAGGTTCCTCCTTGAAAGTTGTTCTTCTTTCAGCTCTTGCTCGATTTCTTTTAGCAATTAGGTTTGCCTCCACACTAACAGCTATATTCTGCATGTCTGCTAAGGTTGGAGGGGCTCTTTCCCTTAGTTGATATGCCATGTCGGAATCAAATCCATCAGGGAATTTGATCAAAGCTAAATCAGGTGGAGGTCTAAGGTTTTGAGGAATAGCATTGTAAACATTGTTGAATCTTGCACAATAATCTAGGACAGTTTCTTGTGGGCCTCTTTTTATAGTATCATACTCAGATAAAATGTGTAGTGGATCTTTTTTCTTTTCCCATCTGTTGAGAAATGTATGGTAAAGAGCATCTGGATTGGCTATGGAATTTGTAGCAAGTGCTCTAAACCAAGTTCTTACTTCCCTTGTTAAACTTTGGACAAAAATTTTCATTCTCACATCATCATCGTCAATTTCATAATTCTCTAAGCAGTGTTGCATTTTCTTTGTATGCTGTAGGGCAGTATATGTACCTGTACCATCAAAATAAGTGATCTTACTTTGATAATCCTAAGGCATAGCCCCAGGATTTGCAGGTAACTGTAAAGGAACATATCTATTTGCCATATTGACAGGGATAAATGGGACAACCAGAAGGAATGGAACAGTTGGGATAGCAAGGATAGTAGCAGAAACATGTGTAGTGGATGGAGGTGCAGAGAAAGTGCTTTGGGAGGTGGACGAGGAAGAAGGAGCAATGTGAGGGCGGACTGAAGGTTTAGCAAGGGTTGGAATATAACTTTGCTGAACTGCTTCAGGGCTAGAATCAACAAACTCTTCTTGTTTTTCTTGTTTCCTAAGGATCTTTGGGATTAAGTTGGGATTGTCAAAAAGAGTTGGAGGGTTTGGATCAGGATTTGACCTAGTATAACGAGTTTTATTCTTTGGAGCGAAATTTGTTTTTGGTATTTTTCTAGGAATATTTCTAGTTTTAGGAAGGAATTGATCAAATTTTTGGAACAGCTATTTAGAGCTTAAAACTAGAATGAAGATTGATTGAAGTAGCTTTTATTTAATCCTGTAAATGTAAAGCAAGAACAGTTTCAAAGGCTTCCTGGCTAACATTCGGGCTTCATCTGTAGTTTTAAGGAATAGACAGCAATTGAAAAAATTTGTTTCCCCAGTGGAGTCACCAATGATGTTATCACTCAGGTTGTTCCCTGGCTCCTAAGGGAATACGGCCGAGGTAACCACTAACCAATCTTTTAGCTACAGGTCCTAGCCTACCTACAACCAGAGAGGGCTCTCTCTTTATGTTTTAGCTTTATTTGGAGTAATTTTAGGCTAGTAAAATCAAATCCAAAACTTCAAAAACTTCACAGGTGTATCAACAGGCTCAGAAGGAGCCTCAGGAGGAATAGGATCAATATGGAATAAGAATAAATGGGAAATCACCAATTCTCAATTTTGTAACTGGTGGGTAAGAATAGATTTAAAAAACAAAGGATCTCAGGAAATCTACCATATATACAACATATATGCCCCAAATCATTACAGGGACAAAGGCCGCTGTTGGGACTCCATATCTTCAGACCTTCAATCCGTGCAAAATAGGAACATAATTCTTGGAGGAGACCTGAATGTAGTAAGAAATGTGGAAGAAAAGTTGGGAGAAAATTACCACGCAGACCCCTCAAGAGACATGCTAGAATCCATAATTTAGTCACACAATCTGATGGATATTCCCCTATCCAACGGGAAATATACATGGAGCAACAAAAGAACTGGCTTCTTCAATATCAAAGAGAGATTGGATAGATTTTTACTTCAGGAAGGAATCAATGCAAGTTTCCAGTCTATTAAGAGCCAATTAATTCATGCTTCGGCCTCCGACCACAAACCTGTGATTTTAAATATGGCCAAAGGCAGAAACTTGGGGCCTCTCCCTTTCAAATATAACAAAATATGGGATCTCCAAGAAGAATTTCGTACCCTCATCCAAAATCAGTGGGCCAAGGAAGTAAACGGATTGCCCTACTACATATGGGAAACGAAGTTAAAATATTTAAGAGCAGTCATTAAACAGTGGGCAAAGGAAGCAGCGGTTCTGGAGAATAAAAAAAAATCAGATCTTCTCATGAAAATGGAGCAGTGGAATAAGGCTAAAGAAAACACACAATATACAAGTGAAGATTTAGATCATGAAAAAGAAATGTACAGGGAACTCTTTCGACAAAATAGAGCAGAGGAAGAGGATCAAAGACAGAAGTCCCGTTGTCTTTGGCTGAAAGCCGGAGACAAAAATACTTCCTTTTTCCACAACAATATAAAGCTCAGGCGAGCTGGAAACCAGATAGACAAAATAGAGGTTGAGGGAAAAGAGATTCGTGACCAAGAAGAAATTAAAGAAGCAGCATACAACCATTTCAAATCTCTTCTTTCTACTGCTCCTCAGCAAACGGACAGCTCCGACTTTCTTAGTGCAGTAGAGAGCAAAATATCTGATTCTCAAAATAAAGAGTTGGATCAGGACATCACAGAAGAGGAAATCTGAGCAGCAACCTTCAGTATGCAGCAGGACAAGGCCCCGGGTCCAGATGGGTTCACGGTCGCCTTCTACCGAAATCATTGGGAAACAATCAAAAAAGACTTTGTGCAAATGGTAAAGAATGTTTTCAAAAATCACAAGATGGGAGAAAATACCAAGTCTTCGCACATAGCTCTTATCCCTAAGGAAGTGAACCCTCTCTCTTTTGACAGGTTCCGCCCCATATCCCTATGTAATGTATCTTATAAGATTGTAACCAAAATCCTAGCCAACAGGCTCAAAAAACTTCTTCCTCACTTAATATCCGAGAATCAGGGAGGCTTTGTCCCGAGCAGGCAAATCACTGACAACGTCATCTTGATCCAAGAAGCTATACACAACAGCCTCAACAGAAGAGAAAGAGGAATGATAATCAAACTCGACATGGCAAATGCTTTTGATAGAGTCGACCACCCTTTTTTAACAGCAGTTCTAAAAAAATTCGGGATCTCAAAAAACTTCATAAGCATTATCAATGGGTGCATCTCCAACCCTTGGACCGCTCCCTTGATCAATGGTCGCCCCAGCAATTATTTTAGAAGCTCTAGAGGGTTGAGACAAGGCTGTCCTCTCTCCCCCTTCCTTTACATCATTATTGCTGAGACTCTGAGCATTCATCTAGAAAATCTCCGCAGGCAAAAAGAGATCACTGGAATTCGCATAGAAAGAGGGACCAAAGAGATCAACCATTCGCTCTTCGCGGATGACACCCTACTCATTGGGGGAGCTTCCAGCTTAATGGAAAAAAGATTCAAGAAAGTGTTGGATGCATTTTTAGCAGTCTCAGGAGGGAAGCTGAACAACAGAAAATGCAAGATCTATCCCTGGAATGTCCCTCTTCAAATCCGGCAAAGAATATCCTTGATCCTGGACATTCTAGTGCAAAGGAACTGGAGTTTCTTCTCTTTTTTAGGTCTGCCTCTAGCTAAAGAAACATTCAAGGCTGAGATTTGGGTCAAACACATAGAAAAGATGAGAGGCCTCCTTCATAGTTGGGGGGTGTCTTGGCTGAAATTGGCAGGCATATCGATTCTTATTAAGGCCATCCTCTCTGCTCTCCCAATTTATCAATATGCGGTCACTATGGCCCCGGCTAGCATCCATAAACACATGGAACTCATCCTGCGAAGTTTTCTCTGGCAGGGAGGAAAATAGGAGACCAAGAAATTTAGCCTTGTTAATTGGGATCAGGTAACTTTACCATATGAAAAGGGAGGGCTATCCATCAAAATCCCGAGCCTCTTCAATCGGGCCTTGGGATTTAAATTGATCTGGAGAATCTTAACTGGTAAAGGATCATGGTGGGTGGAGGTCATAATAAGGAAATATCTCAGTGGCCCGAACTCTAATCTTCTTTCTGAACCAATAGCTGAAAGACCCTGCACCCCGATGTGGAAACTCATTAAAAAAGTGCTTCCCCAATTCAGAGAAAACACATCCGAGCTCCCTGGAAATGGTAAGGATATTAATATTTGGTCAGACAGAATTATGGGCTCCAAGCCGAGAAATCTACTCCAAGCCCTCCGACCTCTGCAGATCTGGATGGATGAAAGAAACCTAACCACCTTGTTCGATATATCAACATGGAATCATAACAATTTGCAAGACTGGAAAGACCTTCAACTTCCCAATGACCTCAGAGATCTCTGGTCCAATCTCAAGTCCTCTCTCTCTGGTTCTGCGCCTACTAAGATAGGGGTTGAAGACAGGTATATTTGGGATCCCAATGGAGGTAAATTCACGGTAAAAGAAGGGTACAAAGCTTTACAGGCCACCACTCAAACAACGAACTGGAACCTTTACACAACTGTCTGGAATTCTGAGTGCCTCCCAAAGATCAAACATTTCAATTGGACACTACTCAAAGGTAAGACTCTCACTGCTGAGAACCTAAGAAAAAGAGGTATTTTGGGACCATCAATATGTTTCTTCTGTCGAGCCGAGGAGGAAACCATTCAGCATATTTTCCTTCTCTACCCCTTCGCTCAAAGCTACTGGAAGCAAGCGACAAGCCCCATGGAAACTAGCAAAAGCTTCGATCAGATCTCCTCTCTTCAGAAAAATTGGGGGAAATGTTATCCCTTCCCCAAGAAAGGCAAACATAATATCAACAGATTGTGGAAATGCATTCCAGCCACTCTATGTTGGCAAATTTGGCTAGCTAGGAACAACTACGTCTTCAACAACAAAAAGCCTATCATGGCCGGTATCCTAGCTAAAACAAAGGCCATCATCTCTGAAACAATAAGCACAAACCTCATCGCCCTCCCAGATCAGTCAAGCTGGCATCAAGAAGAGATGGACTGGTACAACAAATTCAGCTTCAGTTACACCAACAATCTACATTTCCAAACAAAAGCACATAAGAAAAGGATGCACTGGAAACTCAGAGGATCCAAGGAAGAGGTTAACCAGTGGATAGTAGATCAGAAGCGTCCCACTTTGCATTTCGATGGTGCTTCTAAGAATAACCCAGGGAAGGCCGGAGCATGGGGTATCATAAAAAAACATTGTGGAAAAACTATTGTAAGCTACGAATGGGGTCTGGGGAAAGCTTCTAACAACGTGGCTGAAGCGTACAACCTTCTTCTTGGCACCTCCATTCTAAATAGGTTGGGAATCAGAAATGCAATTATTATGGGGGACTCGGCCATCATTATAGCAGCCTTGGTCTCAGGAACAGATTTTAATAAAGCATCCCTCAACAATATAAAGCTCAGGATTCAGGACAATCTAAGAAATATGGGAGATACGACGTTCAAGCATGTTTTAAGGGACAACAACACTGAAGCGGATTTCTTCGCCTCTAATGCCGTCAATAGACAGAGTGGACAAATCAGAGAAAATGAGCGCATCTATGTTAAAGCAATTCCTTAGCAGTCTAAGCTGTTCAAAAAATTCTATGAACAACATCATCAGTACTCTTCTGAACCTTAGTCACTTCAGTCATCACGCATATCTAGACTTTTTCTGCATCACTCTGGACAATCTGATCTCAATCCGCCCCCTCGAGAACTGTGACTCATCTCCATCTCAGTATGCATTCTGGCTCGCTCTAGAGAACTGATCTCATCATGTACCACGTGATTCCATCTCTGTGAATTCGGGTATATGTCCCTTCGCAATCCTTATTGACTGCATCAAGGATCTCATGAATGATTTCGAGCCCGTCCAAATTCATGACTACATCTAGTACTACCTGCTCGCTCAGCCCACCTGGATGATCTATAAACTTCCCACTCCCCTCGCTGATCCTAGAACTCTCTCGCCCTCACGGAAGCATCGCAGAGGAATAGTTTTCGGCCCCCTACTCATGGAAACCCACTACTATAGAAATAGTCAGCAACCTTGTCCCCCCAAGCTCCAAATCTTTCCCCATCTTGTCCATCTCAGATTCATTCCTCCTCTTCAGCAACAAAGGAAAGATCTAGCTTCTGGCACCCAGCCTCAGGAGTTTGGCAGCAACAATGGTCGATTTCAACTCTTTTTTCAGTAAGATCGTCTTTTTCTTCACATACTTGGACCCAGAAGCTCTGCAACAAGCGAGGCAGTTCTCTGAGCATCACTGAAGCACGCTCCCCCTCCAAAGGATCCAGGTATAACTTTTGTAATCTTCAAGTTTATTTGTCGCTGACTTTCTCCTCCTCCACGGCTGTCCTCTTCTCTTCTAGCTTCCTAGCCATGGCGGAGACCTCAGAAAACAGAAGGCAGAACGAGAACCAGGAAGGCAGAGACCAACCTGAGAATCTGCTGGACCGGGTGCTTGGCAATAACACCTGCACGCTTTGCAAATAGCATTACTTCATGATTGCCAGGTTCATTAAACATTTCAACGATCTCAAAGAAGACTTTCTGGCTGATAGTCATTCTAAGAGAAAGAAACTGGAAAAACAAAGAGCCGAGATCGAGAGCCTAAAAGAAAAATGTCATCACAGGGAAGAGGCCATATCCCACATCAAAAATATCACTCAGAGCATGCAAGCTAAGGCTTCAACCAAAGCAAGCATCAAGAGGGAACCTCAGATCGAAGACTCTGTCAACCAGTTTTGGTAATCAATCAAATGTCCTATAAATTTTGCTTACTCGCAGGTCTTTTTGTAAGGAAATACAGCCGTTTCTTATTTCAATCAATCCTTTTCAAGCTTACTCTCAAGAAGTCAGGGTCTGCGCACCCATTTTGGACTTCTCTTCTTCTTCCTCCCTCACTCTTTGTATCAGCACTTGCTATTAGCAGTTTTTATAATAGAAAAATATCCGATCGTGTTAAAAAAAAAATGGTGTACTGGGCTTTGTTCTAAATTTGGTTGGATGATGATTTCAAATAGAACTAATATGTAGTTTTCAGAATAGCTTAGATCATTGGGCAATGGAGTGAATGATTGTGTACTGCTGAAAGTGATTGTTGGGAAGTAGTAATGCTACAGAGCCAGATAGGTATCCATGAAAAAAATCTTCAAATCTAGGGATCGATGGCATGAAATCAGGAAATGAAAGGCAGTTAAGGATCTTTCACTATGCTGATAGAGGGAAAGTGTGAGAATATTATCTAGGAGCAATTAAGAATTCCTAAACAACATTCATAATGAAAGAATTAGTGCAAACATGAGCAATTAAGAATTCATATTTATGACCAATTCTGAAGAAAACACAGTTAGAAACAGAGATTGAGTAGAGGGTGCATTCAAACAAGTCCTGAGCTATTCTTCTTCTCTATTGCTAAGATCATGAAGCATATATGTGAATTTTGTAAATACAGAAAGATAAAACACGGTTTAGGAAAACTTATTGTTCCATTAAACAACACAGGAATTCTGTAGCAGAACGCAGTTCATTACTTTCACATCCAGTCAGTGCAGAAATTATAACCTTCACCAGCTCTTTGTATTAGAAAATCTAAAAGTTACAGCGCAACTCTTATAGCGAGAATCATCAACCAACCCCAAAATACATTATATGGGGAAGTATATATACAAAAATAAGATACAAAATATCTAGATGATGAGTCTTCATGAAATAAATTACAACACCAACTCTTCCAAGGAAGTAAGTGTAGAATTAAATTCTGCAGTAAATATTAGTGTATTAGCTGTCCATTCTATCAGAGAATTTTGACTTTTGGGACCAAGTGAGTCGGCTGGGGTTGCACTTTCAAGTTTGCGTTTTTCGGGCTTGATTTCCCAGCACTTTGATGAGTCATGGGTTTGACCTGTTCCACCTGTTGTCTAACTGCTCTGTGTGGTGCCTGCGTACTCAACTCTGTTGATCTGTAGCTGATCTGTAGCTGACCAAAATCTGAAGCTGAACGAAGAGGAAAAGACCGAGATTACTTGGGCAAAATTTCCAGCATTGCTTGCCACCAATCTTCTCTGGGCAGCTGATGTCTTTGTATCTTTATCAATGTCTCATCTGCCTCAGTATATCTGTAAAAATTGGGCGGGACCTCAAAAAGATGATTGATTTCATGCTCCATGTAAAATAAGTTCTCCAGCTTGTCATAAAAACTCTGTCCTGATGGAGGTCCTATTTCCTCTGAGGAACTTGAAGATGTTGTAATTTGATTTGTAATAAAATTATTCATCCTGGTGGCATATTGTTCCCGGGTTAGCAGTCTTCCAGCACTGGTCAATAGGCTGGGCAATCCTCTGCTCTGCAATGCTTCAAGCTTTAGCTTGAATTCATCTACCTCTGCCTGCATTTCCTGACATTTTCTTTCTAGACTTTGGACAAAATTTCTTAAAGTCAGCACCTTTTTTGCAGTCAGAACAGTATCTGTCCTGTTACTAATATCTAACGCTGCCAACTCTTCCTTGGTGTGAGTGTTCAGGAAATGAATCATTTTAGTAGCCTGCTCAGGCATATTTCCCAATGCTGCCCTAGCCCTTTGATTCTCAAATTGAGCTAGGCCTATTAATTGCATCTGTTCATGCATGGTTTGGATTGATTTCCATTGTCTAGTGATTGATTGGCCAATTTTGGCCCACAAAATCTTTTTAATTTCAGCTAGGGTCTTCTCCATATTCAACTCCTTCTCCAAGGCCTTTATTTTGTCCTTCGGGGCCTTAATTTCCCTTGTTTTTTCAGCTACTGTCACCTTGGACTTATCGTAGCTCACTTCTAGTTTGGCCAGCTTTTCCTTGGCCTCTTTTATCTCTGTTGCCTGAAGTTCTAGTTGCTTGACAACTTTCATCATTTCATCCATGCTCATGCTAGATTCAGGGGCTGTTGTTGTTGCTGCTGCTGTAGCATCTGTGGTGGACGAAGTTGTTGTAGATGCTGGGATGATAGGGGGGACCACTGCTGCTTGTGTAAGAGAAACAGGGTCATCAGTTGGAACTGTTTGAGGTAGCTAGGAGGTCGACTCTCCCTGCTTGCCTTGCACTGCTCTTTCCAATTCTTTCTCCATCTGAATTATTCTTTCGTTCATTCTCGTCAGGAAATCCATTGTATCCTCAGCCTCTTTTTCTTACGCCAACTCTGCAGTTTGCGGGTGCATAGTAGGAGTCAACCCCAATTGTTTTCTAAGGGCAGCAATATCATCTTCCTTTTTCTTCATAAGGGCCCTGACACCCTTAGGGTCATTGGGATCATGTCCTAGGTCCAAAATAATGTCCTCCAATGTTTTAATTCTGTTGTCTTTGGCTGAGGAGGACAGTCTTTCCAAATCTAGCTGAGTATTTGTATTCTTCAAAGACTCCTTCAATTCATGGGCCAGCATGGCCTTATCTGCTAGGGTGGCATAGACCATCTCACCCATTTGTTTATGTAGCTCTATTTGATCCACGGGGTGAATGTCCTTGGCAAGGACCTCTAGATTTGTCTTCACATAATCTATAGCTGACTGTGGCTGTGATATCTTGGGCTTAAAATGACTTAAAATCATCTTTTCTTCCTTGAGGTCATATGCTGCCATCAACCTCTACTGTTTGGCAGGTGTTGCCTTAAGAAACTGATCATACAACTATACTCTTAACAGCTCATTTTGAGCCTTGATTTCCATGAAAGCAGTTTTGATACTAGGTGGCCGCTTGCTCTGTTGTGTTGAGGATGATACCTCCATGCCATGTTGCCTCTCTTGCTCTCGCTGGAAAGAGCTAGCAGGTGTGCGTTGGCTTGCCTCCCTTTCTCTCCTTGGACTTTCTAGGACGTCTTCAGTAATTTCCTCCTTAATTGGATGATCCACTCTTTGCCTCTTGGATTCAGGCTGCTGTGTAGACCCACTAGCAGGTGTAGTTTCTTCCTGGTTTTGCTTCTTACCTCTTTCTTCATTAGCAAGAGTTTGCAATATTGGCACTTGTAGTTCCTCTGTTTTCTGTGGAGGAGCTTATTCTTGAGTTTTCTCATTTGAGGTGGTAGGTTCTTTTGTTAATTTTTCTTGCTCAGCATCCATTGGTTCTTTTCCTTTTGTTGTACCTATTGTTGGGGTAGACCGTTGTTGGGCAGCTTGTGAGGCTGGAGCTGTAGATGGACCTTCTTCGACTTCTTGTGGTAGTTTGAAAGTTACCTGGTCAAAAGAATCCAAGTCAAGAGTTTTTTCTAGACCTTTGACATTTTGCTCCATAATTTCTTCTTAAGTAAACTCCTCAGCTAGTGTCCCTGCCAGCCACTCATCTTGGTTGGCATATTGTTCAAGTTGTGGGAATCTACAGTGCTCATATGCTGTCAGCCTATATTTAACTCTTCTGGCACTGATAAAGCCATCCGGGTCATAAGGAACCCACCAGAAACTTCTTTTCAGCTTGAGTTTCTGCCCCAATATTTGGTCAACTTCTTGCCAACCCTCTTTCTTGTTCATAATGAAGGGGCCTAGATGGTCTCTAAATTTCAGGCGAGCTTTCTTCTTGGCACTATGGAAATGAGTGAGGTCTGAATTGATGAGTTTCCTATAATATTCTAAGGCAAAAAGTCTCGTTGGTACATATCTTGGGAGCCTGTAAGGATAGAGCTCACAGCCATAGATTCTGATGACAATGTGATTTTGGTAGAGATACCAATCACCTATTTTGTAACTCTTGGACAACTGCAAGATCTTCTGCATGTCATATGATAGTCTAGGAGGAGGAGTTCTCATTAGGAGACAAGAGATTGGGTATACAAATTGGTCAATGAACTCACAGTATCAAAATGGAGAGTTTTGAACCTCATGGAAAATTGATGACCAAAAGATGACAGACCCTCTTTCACCCTTAGAATCCAACTTTTTGACGGGGCATTTGAAGCATTCAGACTGGTAATACATGAACAAATGATAGATATATGATTAATATTTAAAGATTCCCTCCCTATCCAGCTTCACTAGTTGGTCATGCATTTTATTGGCTATGAACTTGGCATAGTTATACTTGACAGCAGGGGGATGTCCTGGGCTGTATGCAGATAGCAGAACGAGCACTGTTTCATCAATGTGCTCATTTGTTTTAAAACCCAGCACATAAGAGATCATATCTACAAGCAGCTTGCCCACCTCATTGAAGTTGACATATAGGAATGGAGGTGGCTCAGTAGGTTGGCGGTCTACCCTCATGAATGTCTTGGCAATTCTTGCAATCTCAGAGTTGGAGAGCCTAGAGCCTTCATCCAGCAAGTAGTTCATAGAGAAAGGAAAAAATAGCTGAGTCAATCTGAAGTTTAACATCTGGTTGATAGAGTCAGGAGAAATATGAAAAAGTATGCTCCCAGATGGAGACTTGAAAGCTCTCTAAGTTGGCTCATAGTTCTCAGCACACAGACCGATAATCTCAGGAAAATTATTAACAAAGGGGAGGAAGTAAAGAGGCAGATTAGACTCCCATATGCCATACATGTCACAGTTGCTCAAAAAACTATTTCTCAACCGGCAAAAGGTTTGCAAGTGATTCCTGTCCTCAACCAAATCTTGAATGAGGTAATCCTTATCAGCTAGGGGCATGGCTTCAAGCTCTTTGTTTGGTGGATTCATAGGAGTGATGTTTAGAGCTGTTGGGGTGGCCATTCTGAAATTTTCTGAGCTTATGCTTGAAATAAAGATTAAGGCAACAACTGTTGAACAAACTTGCTTGTGAGGATTAGCAAAGGAACTGAGGACTGAGCTTAAATGTGACAATAGTCTTGACTGTCTGAAACTATGATGAAAGAGACAAATTTTGCAGAGTTTTTAGACTAGTTTCTCTTATCCTTGATGAATTCTCTGGATTAAAGGACTGTGGGAAAAATGCAGAGGGGAAAGGGGATAATTTTCAGCCGAATTACTTTAGTTTTTGAATGGAATATGGCAGAAAAGGATAATGCCGGGCCGCTGTAGAATTTTTTCGGGAGCTCGAGGTTGAAAACGGTTTTCCACTGTGAAATTGTGAATGGACGAGTGTTTGCAGGGTTTTCTTCTAACAGGGGAGAGTAATGAGTGAGTTTAGGCGGTAATTAGGTGTCTGAGTGATTTGAATTTAGGAATTGGCAGGTTTTAAGCATGAAAAACAGAGAAAAATGGTAAGAACAGGGGCAAACAAGCAAAATTTGGCAAATACCTGGTTAAAATAGTGTCGAGGGCAACTGGACTGGTTCAATGGTGAGTAATGGTGGTGAATTTGGAGACAGCAACGACGTAATTGGTCGAATTTGAATTCTGGACGCAAACGGACGAAAACGGCGCAAGCATCTCTCCACTATGACCAATGAAAATGACTAAAAAATGGTCGAAAACGCATGTTTTTTATAAAAATTTGGCATATTTGTGCTTTTGGCGCTTTTCCGTGATGACGTTAGTGTGACGTCATCGGCGGGTCCCGGGTACGACAGGATGACATGGCAGTTGACTGGGTGACGACGTGGCATAGGACATGGTGGCAAGGTGGGGACGCGGGCGGATGAAGTGGCAATGACATGGAGCAGCGGCGGGGACGTAGAGGTGACATCATGAGGACGTGGCACTGACATCAGAGGCGGGGGAGCGGTATCCGGTTTCCTCCCGCACTGCTTTTCAGCATAGGCTGTATTGGGGGAGGGGCCTCCGAACATGCGGGGAGGATGACACGTGGCAGGGGTACGGCAGGGAAACAACCCATCCCCCAGATGTTATCCTCCGACATATCAGCATACGATAATGACCGCCCACTATTGATCTGTGGTGTGGGGAATCGGATGGCGAACAAGGTAGGTGAGGTGATAGGGGGTTAGGGACGGGACCCGCCCACTATATTAAAATAATTATGCGCCAAGGGGGGTCAAAAAATTTGGAAATGTGGGTTTTATGCGTTGTGTTTATGCGGGGGGGAAACGATAATTTAATGTTTAATTAAAACATTTAAACACCAAACCTTGACAATGAGGGCAAATGGGAGAGGGGTTAGTGTCTAGTCAATTTAACGTCTTAAATTGCTCTACATAAATTATCAATCCGGGTATCGTAAACTGATGAAGTGTGGTGCACTATATGTGCTTAGTTAACCTTTCTCTTACTTCGTTGTTTTATAGTTTATGTTTGTTTTTGGGGTTTTGTTCTTGTTGGTTTTCTAAAGTGTTTAATGCAAATGGAAATCCTATTCTAAGGTCTTAAGATACTTTTAAAGGACAAGTATGGATAAAGATTTCAAGACAAGGCCTATGTCCCTAATGGTAACTTCCAAAACTTAGCACTTCAAAAGAACTTAAAACATGTTATTGATGGAGTTAGTATTTAAACAAAAGTGTAAATATACAACTAGTTCAATCAAAATAAAATGCAATAACCAAATAATGAGCTAATGACTATGAGACCCAGTATCCTTGCTGCTTCAGCAAAAGGACAAGATGATTCTATCACGTCATTAGTTCATTAAAAGGCTATGTGCATCACTAATCTACAATCAACTTGAAAGCAATTTATGTACAGCTAATATACATGAGAAAAATGTAAAACAACAGTAATCAAAACAACTTGTTATGTACAGCTAATATACATGAGAAAAATGTAAAACAACAGTAATAAAAAAGATTTGTTATGTACAGCTAATATACATGAGAAAAATGTAAAACAACAGTAATCAAAAAGCTTTGTTATGTACAACTAATATACACGGTGAAATAAAATGCAAAATTAAATGACAACTATACAAGGCAGGGGCCCTCTGCCACCTATGAAATCAAAGCAAAATTGAACACACTTGCATGAATTAAAATTGCATGAATGAAAAATCTAATCTATCAAACTTGAAAGCAATCAAATTAAATCAAAGCAATATTTACAAAATGAAATCTACTCTACCTTACATCCTAATATGCTCCATGACATCTACTTCACATCTCCTTCCATGTTGAGAACATCAAAGCTTTATTCAATTTCTTCAAAAGTACAAAGTACAACAAAGTTCTCCAAAGCTTTCAAAAGCCATCAAGGAAGAACTACAAACTTAAGAACTAGGGACTAAAAAGACTAACAAATGAAGGAGAGAGATCTCCTATTTATACAAAAAGATGAGAGCCATCTCATTAATGATAGTCCATGAATCTCTCCCTCTACCTCTAAAGTCCTAATAAAAATAGGAACTGATAAGACACATGTCTTTTTAGAGTTATAATACAATTAGGAGATGTGACACATATCCTCATGATCCCATGATTCTTTCCAACCAAATTCTAATTTGGCCTTAGAGTGCCACATAAGGGTCTTCTAGAAGTCTCCTTTCAACCTACACATGTCAACAACCTCAACCCATTTGTTAGGTATAAGCGTATGCACATTATTTCTAATTTTTAACCACAAATTCACTTAAAAGACATAGAAATAATAAAGATTGGAAAAACATAAAGGTGGCCCAATGATAATGAAAGTGTGATGAATGTGGTGGCATAGTAGTGAAATGGAGGTGAAATGGAGGTGATATAATGGACATAATAGTGAAAGTGTAATGGAAATGAATGACATTTTCAAGACTCAACATACCCCCCAACTGAAGCTATTGCATGTCCTCATGCAATATATATTACATTAACTCTTTTGATCCTTGAGCTTTGGCTTAACTTTGCATGATATCATTTGATAACTTCATATTTTCTGCAAAGTGTTTCACTTGAACTCCAACATGGTTGGTTCTTGTGTTACAACCATTTTTTTTTTTTTTTGTTGCCTTCTATTTTGATCATTGAACTTTGCATAATGATATTTTGATTATTGTTGCAAAGTATATTTTTATTGGATTGCATGATGGTTGGTTCTTGTGTGACAACCATGATTTTGTTTGTATCCAATTTATCCTTTAAGCACTTTTTCAGAAGCCATTGTATGCTCATAATAGCAATGTAATAATTAATATATGTTGGAAGTATGTGAGCTCCTGAATATGATATGGACATGGCAAGATATGAATATGAATGTATTCCCCCCCCCAACTGATGGTATTGGCAATTTTATGAAATGAGGAAGAGAAATGTTTTTCCAACAATTATCATTCTAGCTTTTTATGGAATTCTATGGTCAAAAGTTAGAAAATGCCGTACCTTCACTTACCCTTTGGAATGGATGAGTTGTATGTGTGGTGGCTGAAAATTCTGATCATATTCTTCTTCAAGTGGCTGAACAAGAGGAGTCATGGATAGAGAGATAAGATGACTTTTATTGCTTCTACTAAAACTTGTTGAATGTGCTCCAAAATGCTGAAAATAATAGTCTTCATGTCTTCAAAACTCATTGGCACAATTCCTACTATGTGAAAAGATGTTCTGATGTCGAACATAGTAGGAAATTGTTGGCTTAGTGGCCATTAATGGATGCCACTAGTCAACACGAGAACTCTCACCATTGATGACAATGAGAGTCAAGATGCCCAAACACATCTTGCTAGGTACGAATGAATTTGCTGATGTCGAGTCACCTAGAAGATCTAACGAACAAGGGACATTAATGTATTCCCATTGTTTGTCAGCATAAGGACTTGCCATTAAGGCATGCAAGCCTCAAGGTGTTTTTACAAAGAACTTAGACTCAAAGGACTATGGACTCAATAATTTGCATTGAAGCAGGGCTTATTTACGGAATGAAAATGACAAGGAATGGAAAATGAAAATGGAAGATGGGAATGGAGAGTAGAAATGGCAATGGGCAATAAGCATATGAATGAGCCTCTTGCTTTTATTTGTGGGTTATGAATGGACAAAAAGAGATGGAAAGTGTATGTGAATGTAAGTGGAAAGTATGGAGTGGAATAAGGTGAATGGTTTATTATGAAGTATGGATGTGATGGATGGATATGATGGAGACAATAGTATCTGAAAGTTTTTCAAGTGTTTGGATCTGATTTTGCATCAGCATATTTCCTCTTTGTTGTTGACCATCCTGTTATGAAACAAATTGGTCTCTTAGAGAGACACCATTCTCTTGTAGTCATTTGTCCTTCCTCCTGGAACCTGCAAAAAAACTAATACTTCTTCTGCAATGGAATGTAAGATTATCAAAGGAGAGAGGTGATCAATCTCTCTAGTTATGATATTTACACACAAAAATAAGAATTTGTATTAATGAAACAAGTTCTCAAAGGAAAAATCAAAAGAATTTATGCCTGCTTTGGAATTAGTACCTCAAGTTGATGTTGCTTCTTTTCAGCAATTTATTTCATTATTTGCCATTTCAAACTCAGATGATAGATTTCTCTTTCTGTAGATCTTGTTGAGATCTTTCCAATGGTACTTAAATCATCAAAATCTGATTTGGTATGAAAAAGTTAAGTTGATTTGAACAATGAGGTTTCTTAGTTTAGCTGCGGAATTGGAGAACAGCTGCGGAATTGGACTTTAGATGCGGAATGTGCACAGTTATGTAGCTAAAAATCTTGAATACAAAGTTAGCCATTCATCTTTCATCATCAATCCAAAATTAATCAATACCTTCAGAAAAGTGAGAAAATAACTTGTTCATTTCATTGATTCAAAATTATTATTTTTTCTTGACATGCAGCGACTTAGTGTGGCGACTCAGTGTGGCGACTTTGTGATAACACTCAACTTGACTTCCCTTTGACCGGGGTCGTTTTCATCAAATTTGACCGAATGAATAGGACACCATCCATGTACTGACATTCCCCCAGCTACCCATGTGGCTTGTTCTGCTTGATGACACCTGCAACCTAGAGTTTAACAAAACAACTGCGGAAAGTTGGGCCAGTTGCAGAAAGTTGGGCTAGCTGCGGAAAGTGGCTAAAACAGTCAACCGAATTTTTTTTTCATTGTCTGCATTTAGGAACTCTGTGAATGGAGCAAAATAGTTTTATTGATGGACTTATAATTTGACAAATAGCCTATAACCATGATCATAACTATTTGGCCCTTTTGGTTCTGCCCTTAATAACCGACCCATCCTTTCCTCTGTTTAAAATTCAACCTGGAATTCAACTGCGTGTGATGGTTTAACAGAGGTAAGATGACTATGTTGCAAGGTTTATGGAAGAATAATGACTGAAAATGGAAGATGGATAGGGGTACGGGAGTGTTCAGGAGCTGTAAGAAGAAACAGAGGATGAACAGCTGAGATGAATTCACAAAATGAAATGGAGACGTAGCGAACAAGGTGCAACTTTAACATAATGGTATGGTAGGGAAGTGGAGTTGGATTTTTTTTTTTTGAACTGAATGGCTGTGTGAGAAACATTTACACGTTGATGAAATGGTTGCACAAAATATGGTGGAGAGGAGCCGTATGAGTTTTAAAAACCTCTTGCTTGGCGGAGTTTTATGGAGTGAAGAGCCGTATGTAATGGAGTTAGACAGTGCCGTGTTCAATTCAGACGGTTGCTAAACAGGTATTAATGATTTGTAAACGGGTGGCATAAGGGCACAAGACGTGGTGGTGCCAGCACACAGCCGAATTAAATCACTGTCCGCTCATTTAATTGAAATTTCTGTTTTTTTTTCACGCGCGGCAGTCAAAAATGGGCTCCAAAGAACCGAAGATTTCTCCCGGACTGCCACAAATTTATTCAAACGGTTTCTGGGTTATCTAACTAACCCACCTGGAAAAAACACCCATGTTTAATTTTTTCTAAATTCGTCTCCATTTGGGCAAATCGAGTGTTTTAAATTTGACATTTTTCTGCTGTTTACGCATTTTTCCTGAGTTAATTTTTCTTTCTATACTGTTCTGCGTTCGGCCTATGAAATTTTGGAATTAGTGGTAAGACAATACGCCATTGTTTGATGGTGGTAGTTTCACACTGTTGATCCTTATCAGAGATCTATGTGGGAGACAAGAAATTCCAATCCAACCACAGGAAAGACACACCAATAAAGAACACACTATTTGAAGATTCACGAAGCCATTTCATAAAGAAGAGTGAGGAATCGTTGAAAAAAACATGACTGAGTGCATTCAAGAATGGATTTTCTAGGAATTGGGTGGTCTCCCTTGTTATGATCATTAGATTTCTGCTGATTTTTGTCTACACAACAAACAAACCAAAAAAACGCATGCACAGGGATAAACAGTATGCAACGTTGTTGCATACCACTGCTCTCTCTCTAATTTCAGAGCGTACACAGAGATGAAAGAATTGATTTGATGCTGCTATTTACAAGAGACATGAAAACAACTAAAGGAGACGTAATGCTTTTGCAGGTTCGTTTTAAGGCCAAAGCTTGATCAGGGAGGCAGATTTTTTTTATTGAAGCCACAGCGAAAACTAGGAATGGAGATAGCCATAGATTGTTTTTTTTTTCTCTTTTTTTCTCTGAAATTGTGAATTTTTATATTGCTTAGTCATACCTGCATTTTCATTTTATTGCACTAACATCTTGACTGTAAATTTGAAAAACAGAGTGGTGGCTGCGGAAACTGATTCCAGCTGCGGAAACTTGGCACAGCAACCACTTAGCTAAATAGATATAGTTAGGCAATCTGAATGGAAATGATCATGTGGGGAAAAAATCTTTTATTGATGAAATGGATGGCATGAAGTGAAAATGGAAATGAAATGAAGTTTATTTATTTATTTATTTATTTATTTTTTTTGAATCAATTAAAGTGATGAAGTTTATTTTGTCTCCTATATTTTTTCTTAACAATTCTTTTTCTGATCCTCCAGATCACATAAAGTGCAGGAGGAGAGCATACTCAAGAATTATTATTTTTCTTTTTTCTTTTTACTTAACAATCCTTTTTCTGATCCTCTAGATCACACAAAGTGCAAGAGGAGAGCATACTCAAGAATTATTAACTTTTTCTTCCAGATGTAAGAAATAAGGTCTCCTAATTACACTTCCCCGGCAATGGCGCCAAAATGTCTAGTCAATTTAACGTCTTAAATTGCTCTACATAAATTATCAATCCGGGTATCGTAAACTGATGAAGTGCAGTGCACTATATGTGCTTAGTTAACCTTTCTCTTACTTCGTTGTTTTATAGTTTATGTTTGTTTTTGGGGTTTTGTTCTTGTTGGTTTTCTAAAGTGTTTAATGCAAATGGAAATCCTATTCTAAGGTCTTAAGATACTTTTAAAGGACAAGTATGGATAACGATTTCAAGACAAGGCCTATGTCCCTAATGGTAACTTCCAAAACTTAGCACTTCAAAAGAACTTAAAACATGTTATTGATGGAGTTAGTATTTAAACAAAAGTGTAAATATACAACTAGTTCAATCAAAATAAAATGCAATAACCAAATAATGAGCTAATGACTATGAGACCCAGTATCCTTGCTGCTTCAGCAAAAGGACAAGATGATTCTATCACGTCATTAGTTCATTAAAAGGCTATGTGCATCACTAATCTAGAATCAACTTGAAAGCAATTTATGTACAACTAATATACATGAGAAAAATGTAAAACAACAGTAATCAAAACAACTTGTTATGTACAGCTAATATACATGAGAAAAATGTAAAACAACAGTAATCAAAAAGCTTTGTTATGTACAGCTAATATACATGAGAAAAATGTAAAACAACAGTAATAAAAAAGCTTTGTTATGTACAGCTAATATACATGGTGAAATAAAATGCAAAATTAAATGACAACTATACAAGGCAGGGGCCCTCTACCACCTATGAAATCAAAGCAAAATTGAACACATTTGAATGAATTAAAATTGCATGAATGAAAAATCTAATCTATCAAACTTGAAAGTAATCAAATCAAATCAAAGCAATATCTACAAAATGAAATCTACTCTACCTTACATTCTACAAAGCAATATTTACAAAATGAAATTTACTCTACCTTACATCCTAATATGCTCCATGACATCTACTTCACATCTCCTTCCATGTTGAGAACATCAAAGCTTTATTCAATTTCTTCAAAAGTACAAAGTACAACAAAGTTCTCCAAAGCTTTCAAAAGCCATCAAGGAAGAACTACAAACTTAAGAACTAGGGACTAAAAAGACTAACAAATGAAGGAGAGAGATCTCCTATTTATACAAAAAGATGAGAGCCATCTCATTAATGATAGTCCATGAATCTCTCCCTCTACCTCTAGAGTCCTAATCAAAATAGGAACTGATAACACACATGTCTTTTTAGAGTTACAATACAATTAGGAGATGTGACACATATCCTCATGATCCCATGATTCTTTCCAACCAAATTCGAATTTGGCCTTAGAGTGCCACATAAGGGTCTTCTAGAAGTCTCCTTTCAACCTACACATGTCAACAACCTCAACCCATTTGTTAGGTATAAGCATATGCACATTATTTTCTAATTTTTAACCACAAATTCACTTAAAAGACTTAGAAATAATAAATATTGGAAAAACATAAAGGTGGCCCAATGATAATGAAAGTGGGATGAATGTGGTGACATAGTAGTGAAATGGAGGTGATATAATGGACATAATAGTGAAAGTGTAATGGAAATGAATGACATTTTCAAGACTCAACAGTTAGGTTTATAGACAAGGGAGGGGGGACTATGGTTATTACTTTAACCAGAGGCTAAAGTAACTTCAGGTTTAGGACGCAGAAGGGTTCATAATAGTCCCAGATGGGCTATTATTTCCTAAACTATATTTACATAGCTATAGTGCTATAGGGTAGGATATGTAATATTTTTTGGAATTTTATATAGTTTTTGTAGCAATAGGGATGGGAAGGTAGTTAGGGAGCTATACAATAGAATTAGAAGTTCATATGAGTTTTTGAGGTGAAGGAGTAGGGCAGAGGCTAAGTTTATCGACTGAAACTTAGACATAAGAATTGAATGGAATGTGGAGGAGTGATTTTACACAAGAAATGTGGCTTCTTTTTATTGAAGAAAGTCAAACTTGACTTGATTTTTTACAAAAATGAACTAAAAGCAGGACTTGTTGGGAAGATCCCAAGGTCCTCAAGGGGGTGTTAGTAAGAAACTTTGAAGGGGGTGAAAGGGAGTTAGACATGCTTCCATAGTTCTGCTTTTAGACAACTGCTTTGACATTTCTGTGATTGATGAGATGCGTTCTGATTAATAATAGATGAGGTGATCAAAACCTTGCTTCTGCAACCTCAAACTACCTACCCAGCCTAGTACACCTAACATTTTTTCTTCCTTTTGAATGGGTGCACTTAGACTTGCAAACCCTAATTATCCTCTTTTCTTTTGACTGCCCTCCTATCTAAATCTACCCTTATCTCTTCCAAGGGCCCAGATTAAGCAGTTGGGCTCCTTAATTTCTCTACCTAGCTAGTGATCTGCCAATCTTGAACTGTTTGGATAGATATTCATTCTCTAGTCTAGAACAAGCAATTTAAAACATGGCATGGTCCAGATTGAACTGTTGGGCCATCCATCAAGCTAGAAATGGCATTTTGGCTAGCGACTTTCCTCGTCATTCTTTGGGGTTCAGTTTTATTATTTTTCCTGACCAATTTACTCTTTTTTCCCTTTGATAATTCTTTTAGGGCATACCCTCTTCACATTTTTTAATTCTGTCTATCTGTATAGAAAATATGGAACCTTTGTAGCATCAAAGATGAACATATTTGGCACTTCCACTGTCAATCATGAAAAATGAAACCTATTGGTATAGGAACCTAACAACTAGCATCAGAAACTATGCAATTCCTAGAGGGAACAAGCAATCTGCTACTTAGAGCTACTGGGTGGGAAAATCACAATAAGGCTAGGAGGCCAACTTGCTGATCATCTCCACGCAATTTCTAAACTGAGCTGACTGATGGGCAATGGGAGGCCTGCTCATAAGTACTGTGCAATTTCTTATATGAACAGCCGGCCAATTGTTTGGGTGGCTAGCATGAGAGATGATTGAATTTCTTGCGGGAATCACAACTTGAAATAAATAACTTGGTGCTTCTGCAGTGTTCTGGTTGACAGTCAATTGAGTCGAACGAAGGGTGATGGTTTGGCTGTTAGTGAGGATTCTGGTCGTTAGAACTTTAGCAAAAATTACTAAGTGTGTGAACAGTCAAAAGATGCATAGGTGATCATACAGACACACACTCGCATGACTTGAGGACGAAACGACCAAACCACCCAGACACACATGTTTAACATGACCGATTGACGGTGCAAGAGACAAGTGCAACACTCGTGATTGATCATTTATGATCAAGATGACGCTTGCGCGATTGTGAATGTGACTCTACGTGTGAGTGTGAAAGATGCTTTCATGACGAACACAACAAAAACATACGAAGAAAAGACTTTGAGCATAACCAGAAAAAGGTCGCAAGCATGACCTAGACATAAACATGCAGGCTTGAGTGCAATAAACAAGAAAGGTGAATGTAAAGACTCACACAAGCTCACGGAGTGAACTTGAGTGTGTGTAGTCATCAAGTAAAATTCTCCAAGGGAGGATTCAAAATTGGTGTAGGCCAAAATTTTGGAGGGTGTTTGTAGCCGCTATAACACTTGGCAACACACAGGTAGAACTCCAACTTATCTTTTTCAGTTCATTTCTAGCATAGGGTCTTGGTCCTTCGGGGAGTATTGAATCGTTGTGCAGGTAACATTAGTTTCCCCACTTAATCCATGGACATACATGATTCACCCTTTGTCAACTCAGTCAAACACAATCAAAAGTTCAACTTAGATCTCAGTGTTTCGAATCTAGGAAGGGTAGTTTAGCCTGCGAGTTGAAGTTTTTCAGAGTATAAGTTTTCATCTCTGGTGTTGCTCCGGTACCAGCAGGCATGGATAGTACCCTAATAGAGTCATGTGGGAACACACACATTACTCCACTGCCAGTGAGCTTGATCAGTACCCTGGTGGAGTTGCATGCTTCGCCTCTTTGTACAGGAAGCCTTTCTCTTTTCGTCTTTGTATTTTTTAAGAGAACTATGCATAGGAACATATTTATTTTTGGCGTGGAAGAGGGATCCTAAGTTATTGACAGAAGAAGAGGTTGTTCCTTCATAGAAGCATGTAGGACCTCTGACATAGATTTTCTCATTTAGATTTTTCCCCTTCTTCATTTCTACTAATTGGATTAACCTCAACACACAGAGCAGAAAGTTGAGTACAAGCATGGGGATTCCTAGTGTGGACACAGGTTCATGGTTGGACCAAAGCTTCCATTACATATGGTTCTTATTTTCCATCAGGGCTTCATCGGCTGAAGGTTGTAACCAAGCAGAGAGAAAATGGGCACAAGACTAGCCAAGTGCTGTAGTGTCACAAGTCTCTTCAAATTTTAGCCACATACTCTATTCAAAATCTAGAATGTAGTGGTTGGAAGCACTTATTTCTAGAAACAAAAATAATAATATATCTATCAAACCAAATGGACGTGAAAAAAAATAGTAAGAAGAATCAAACAAAGAAAAAGAAAAGGAAACAAGCAAAATGAACTGAATGAAAACAACAAGCAGCAAGAAGACTATGTACATGGCATGAGCGTGAACCAGCCTATTGGAAATAATGCTTGAGATCTTGGTTGTTGACGGAAAGGTTTCCAATCCTTCCGTCGAGTGATTGCAAATGATACGTGTATGCTCCAAGCTTCTCGTGAACTATGTACGGGCCAATCCATGGGGACCAGAACTTCATATTTTTGCCTTTGTCTTCATGGGTTTTATCCCATTTTAGAACTAAGTCATCCACATTGAACCTAGCTTTCCCTGAAGACTTCTTATGGAACCAACTCTTAATACGGTTCTGGTGGAGTATGAATTTTTATTTTTTCATTCATCATTTCTTCCTTGAGCTTATGGAGAGCATCCATCCTACACCGAACTAGCTGGAAAAGGCTTGCCTTGGGATTCTTGGGAAAGCTAAAGAGCAGGCAAGTAGATATTTGGCAGGAGGATGGCTTCTTTACCGTAGACCAAGAAGTACGGTGAGGTGTTCAGATAGGGCTTAGGTGTTACACAGTCAGCCCATAGTGCATTCGTGAGGTTGGTATGCCAGTTACACTGTTAAGAGAAAATGGTCTTCTTGATTATACATATGAGGTTCTTATCTGTAGACTCTACTATACCGTTTCCTTGCAGATAGTAATTCGATGAATGCTTTAACACAATACCATTATGTAATGCAAATTCATAGAGTTTCAAAGATGAAAAATAAGTTGCATTATAAAAAACAAGTGATACTAGAACGCTGAAGCGTGAGATGATATTCTGCTGGAGGAATCTGATAACCTCTTGGTCGTTCACTTTATTAAGCGGAACTACCTCTGTTCACCGTGTGAAGTAGTCAGCTGTTGTTAGGATAAAGCAGTGTTCTTTGAAGAATGTGGGAAAATTTCCCCAATAATGTCTAGGCCCCACTATTGGAATGGTTCAGTCACTGCAATACAGTGTAGTGGGGCTATTGATCTATGTGTTCTACCAGCGCATCTCTGACAAACTGAGCATTTGCAAGTATAGGCATGCGCATCCTTGAATAATGTGGGCCAATAAAAACAGGCTTGCATAACCTTGTGTGTCGTGGTATTTCTCGCAAAGTGACCCCCAACGAGTCCGTCATGCAGATCTTGAAGTACCTTCTTTGATTCATGTGCCTCAAGGCACCTGAGAAATATTCCATTACTGTGCTTTTTGTAAAGCACTCCATGCACCCACTGATATGCTAAGGCTATCAGGCACAATGCCCTCTTCTATCTAGTAGAAAAGTGAGAGGGTACGGTGCCATTCTCAAGTTACTAGCGTACGTATAGGTTCCAAGAGGTTCCATTTTCCATGGTGTTTTCTCACCTTATTTCATACATTTCAATCTCTTACTCCCAACCAGGGAGATCTTCTTCCTTCTCTAGAGCATGTACTGCTTCAGCTACAAGTTTGCAGAGTCCATGTCCTTTGATTGTGTGCACTGGCTTGATTTCAATATCATATTCTTGCAAACCTGTCATCCAGTTCGCACGTCATTCTCCCATCTCTTGTTGTACTAGCAATGTATGAACTACTAGGTGGGGAACGAAGACTATGCAGTGGTTCTTCAACAAATAGGGATTGAAGTGTTTCATCACCTTGTAAAATGCATAAGCATGTTTGTCAATGGTAGGGTAGTTAAGCTTTGGTCCTTGCATGCTTGCACTCATAAAAGAGATGGGACGTTCATCATTAGCTTCGTCTTTCTGAGTGAGTACTAAAGCTAGTGAGTTATCGGAAGCAAAGGTGTATAGCAGGAAATATTTTTTGAAATCTGGGCTATAAAGTGTGGGTGCTTTGGCGATGGCTTGCTTAATCTTGGCGAATGTGTGCTTTTCTTTCTTTCCCAAAGTGTACACTACATCTTTCTTAGTCATGACTAGCAAGGGATTGACTATTTGTGCATAATCCGAGATAAACTTTTGGAGGAAGTTTATCTTGCCCAAGAAGGATTGCATAGCTTTCTTGTTGACTAGGGGAGGAATCCATGTGATTGTTTGGACCTAGTCCAGAACCACCTTGATCCTGCTCTTGGAAACAATGTGTCCGAGGAGGGTCCCCTCTGACACGAAGAATACAATCTTCTTGGGATTCAGGGAAATCCCATATCTTCGGCATTGCTCAAAATTTTCCCTAAGATGGCATATGTCATCTTCTCGTCTCCTTGAGAACATAGTCACATCACCGAGGTATACCACCACGCTCTGCCCAATGAGTTCACGAAAGGCGATGTCCATAGTGCGTTGAAATTTTGTGCCTGTGTTTACAAGCCCAAATTTCATTTTCTATATGCGAACGTACCCCACTTGGTACAGAAAGTAGTTTTGAGTTTGTCAGATTATGCTACCAGAACCTAATTGTATCCTGAAACACCATCAAGGAGAGAGAACATCTTTTCCCTAGATACCATTTGCAAAATATGGTCCATAGATGGCACGGGGTAGCGGTCTTTGTCTGAGGTGCAATTAACTTTTTGGAAATCGACACACAAGTGGATTTCCCCAGACTTCTTTCATACAGTCACAAGGTTAGAGACCCAAGTGGAATGATGAACTATATATATGATTCGTGCATCCAACAATTTAGTAAGCTCTTTTTGTATGAGGGGTTCAAGCGATGGATATACTTTTCTTAGCTTTTGTTGATATGGCCTGACCCCTTCCTTGATTAGGATGATATGTTGGATGATCCGTGTGTCATAAGTTTTCAAGTCATCATACGTCCATGCAAACACATCTCAGTACTGTTTGAACAAGTGGATGAAGGCTTGCCATTCTTGCTGTGTACAACATGTGCCAAGATTAAAAAACTTTGGATCCTTTTCTATTCCCAGGTTTATCTGTTCGTGCCTCATGGTGGAACTATTGGTCTTGCTGTTTCTTGACCCTTGGAACCACTCTTGCAAGTCATATAGCTTTTCCAGTGATACCACACCTTTTGTGATAATGTGGCCTTCCACGTCATCAAATCCTATTTGCAGAGAGTGCTCATGATCGTCATCATCTATTGTTGTGTCTTTGAAAATGTCAGCATTGTTCATAAAATGTAGTATATATTGGTCATCATTAAACACACGTAAGTTAGCTATGTTGTCTCGGATAGATGCTTTGTACAAAATTTCAATAGTAAATCTATCCCTAATTGGTGGCATTCTTGAGGCTGCATTTGCTAGTGCATTAGCACCTACATTACGTGTACACGACACAACAATGATACTAAATGCTTGGAAGTTTGAGATTAGTCGCCATACCTCTTCTTGGTAGTTTTTTAGATGTGGTCATAAACACTGAATGGTGTCACGTACTTGCCGTACCACTATATCAGAATCACCTACCACTTTAAGCATGGCCACTTTGAGGCTGATGGCCTTCTGTAAGCCCAACACGAGTGCTTCATATTTTTCTACATTGTTCATGCACTCAAAATCCAACCATATTGACACCAGATGTTTCATGTTGCAAGGTTCGATCAGAACACACCTGGATCCTGAGCCGCCTTGTGTCTTTGATTCGTCAAAGTACAAAGTCCACAACTCATCTATACACAGATTGCTTGATGTGCTAGTACTGCTGCTACTACTACTACTATTGATACAATGTGTTGTACAAGTTTCATTACCATCAGTTGGGAAAGGAAGGAGTCCCAACTATGTGTCTGGTGGGGTTGGAGCTGGCCATGCAGGATAACACCCCAACGTTGTCTCAAGGAGGCAGTTGCCGAACATGAGTTCTACAAGAGTTAACGATTCATTCTCACCATTGATGGGAGTGATATTATGCTTCATGTACCTCTTGGATTCCACTGGGATTTGGTTGCACTTGCCCTTGTGTGGAAGCCACATGTGAGACCAGTCCGTAGCAAAATATCCATCCACCTTACTGGATTAGTCCCTACTCAGTAATAGACCATACGCTTCTGGGATGTCGAGAACCACTATGTTGATACATTGGTGCACTCGACTGTCATGGGATAGTCAAATGATATTGTTCTCGTAATTCACCAATGAATGGTACCGATGTTCAATCAAGTTGGATGATTCGCGCATTTGTCTCACTCCACTGTACATTGATCATTTTAGCGATGGAGAGTAGCATGATATTGGTTACTGTTATCACTCAGGTTGTCCTTAAAGCTCCTTAAAGGATACGGCCGAGGTAACCACAAACCAATCTTTGGACTGCAGGTCCTAGCCTACCTGCAATCAGAGAGGGCTCTCTCTTTATAATTTAGCTTTGTTTTGGGTTGATTTTAGGCTAGTTATGATTTTCTTGGGTTTTGTTTTGATTTTGGTGGGATGGAGGTTTCTTTCAAACAGAGTTGGGATGCATAGTGTGAGAAGTTCAAACCATTGGGCATGGAGTCGTGGATTAGGCTTGTTGTTGCATTTTCTTGGTCACAAGAGGAATACAGAGCAGGATAGCTACAAATAAAACAATATCGAGCTGGAATAAAGATGGAACGAAGGTCAGTGAATGAAAGGCAACTAAGTAGCTCTCATTATGCTAACAGAGGGAAGGTGAATGAACATTTATATAGGAGCAGTCAAGGATTCCTAAACAACATTCATATATGAAGGAACTAGCGTAAATATGAGCGAATCAGTATTCATATTCAGGACTAATTCAGAGGAAAACATAGATAAATCATAGAAATTGAGAACAAAATACAACTAAGTGAGCTCTGAACTATTCTTTCTTTCTGCTATTTAGATAGTGAAACAATGATGGCATAAAACATATAAACTGTAAACAAAGATAAGAAACACTTATTTGGCTATGTAGAAGCGTGAGGATTCCATAGTCACTCTTCAGCCATTAAAACACAACAGTCAGTTCATCTCCCAAACATTCCAACGATCTTTGATTATAGAGACTCTCAGAAAATACAATGCAAGTCTAGAGGAAGTTATCGACCAACCAACCCTTTACACTATCTAGAGGGTGGTATAAATAGAGAAAATATCTACAAAATATCTACAACAGCAGATCTGATAGCAGATCTGGAGAAATGAATGCTTCTAACCTAACATTTATTGCAAATAAATGAAAGAATGCCTATCTACCAGCTGCGCAGGGACTGCAGCCATAAGAATGAATAAATTATTGGTCTTTTGAGCAATGCGCTGGCACTTCTGCAATAATTGTGCCTTGGGACTTGCTGCGCTGCTCATATATGTCTTTGTACACTGTCTCTGCAAAATCTAGGCTTTAAACACTTGAATTGCCCCTCTAGGCAGTTCTGCTGCTGTAGAGTGGCTTTAATGCTCATAACTGTGATTTGGTGGGCTTTGATGGCTCTGAGCTGCTTTATTGACTTTGATGGGGGCCTCTTTAATGTTCTGCTGCTTCGGGCTTTTGATATTTTGATCTGATACTCTTTTCTGCTTCCTCTGATACACTTTGACACTGAATCAGGCCACTTTCTCTCTCTAATACTCTTTAACTGTCTAATCACCCCTTTATCTGCCAATTTAATGAAAGAATAACTACTAAAAATGCTTCCGTGGCCTTTGGGATGCTATCGGCGCTTGGCCGATCAAAAATGATGCTTAAATCTTCAAAAAATGCTGCGAAATGGAGGAGAAATGCATGCTAATAGATTGCTGAGGCAAAACCATGCGTTTGGATGTATTATGGGCATGAAGCGATTTCAAAATAGCCAAGGAAAGCATCATTCCTTTGTAGTTGTTGTGGGCGGGAGTACTGTATAAACAAAACTTTAACAAATGCCCCTTTCCTTATAACGCGCGAATGCTTAAAAACATGAATTTTCATTGAAAATTGGCATTGCCGCAACACTGTGCATTCTATTAAATCATGGCCGGTGGATCGCGAGAAGGTAGATCCAACGACTGGCGCTAAATCGGTGATCGGTGGATCCCAAACCATAATGCCTCCGATGAGCGATGAACCTCGCGGACCCGAAATGCATTATAGGCTCCCCTTTGATTTACATCGGGTCCGGCCCATCGGCGAACTCTTATCGGTGGATTTGAATGAACAGTTAAGCTTGTAGTGCAAATATGGAGCATTGCAGCATGCATAGTATGACATATTTGGCACATAAAAATGTTGATCATGAAAGATGATTAACCTGCTGCAGCAGGAGGCTAACAGTTACCACACGGGAATCAACCAAATAGTTGTGAACATTGTAGTTGAAGATTTCGAAAGATAACAGAAATGGAGGGCAACCTGAGTTTTCTTCTTCCATTGAGTTTGCTTCTACTGTTGCCTATCCAAAAGTGTGCAACAATATATCTCGCTGACTCTGGATCTTAGCCAACTCGAGCAAGATGATCTTTTGTTGGCTTGTTAGGGCCTGACCCAGGTTCAGAGTTAAGTAGCTAAACAAATCCATCTACTACTGGTCCTTTCGACCACAGTCCGTGAAGCGCAGACTGAGGTCTCACCCGAAGTAGTATGGGAGGGTGATAAACCAGGTTTTCACACCCTTGAGATGTCAAGAAGTTCGACTGGACCGTTGTTTGTTCCTACACATAGGTTTCTTTGCGCACTTTCCCATTCCTCATGGCCTAATACGCTTCCTTCGCGCAACCCTAACCAAGGGCTTTGGAGCTCCCGCACCATGCTCTACACTATTACCCAAGATCTTACTTATCTTCCAGTACTAGTTAATTACCTTTGCCTCCTTGAATGTCTTATGTTATAATTAGCTAAACAAAAACATTCATACAGGTTTGCACAGTAAATAAATAGTATACTTGAAAATTATATCCAATCATGCATTAAACTAGGAAAAGATACATAGAAATGTAGTAAAAATTCTCTTTATTAATTCTCCCAATAATTATAGACTCAACCTACCCCACGCACTCAGCTGCAGGGGTCCACACACTTAGCTACGGACTACTAGGCCTCTACGGACTTAGCTGTAGAGCCTTCTCCTACTCAATGACCCATAGACACACTTTAAACTTCAACTCAATCACTTAGACTTCTTCTCTTCTTCTATTCTCTCCTCTATTAGTTATCTTATACACTTAGAGCCTTGCTCTATTTATACAATTTCATGGTTCACGGACCATGGGTAGGTCTATCCAGCCGACATTACATTACGAAAACAATGGCAAACAACCCTGTGACCCTATTATAATTTTTCACCCCGTCCCCACAATTCGCGGAGCTTTCACAAAATGATTCACTCAAAACTTGGGCTTTAAGCCCCAAAACCTGCCTTGGGGGGATTCCATGCCCAAGAGGCCCCCAACACAAACATCGTGACTCGCCCTCGAGTCACTCTGTCAGCACAGAGATCTTTGCGTGGAGTCCCTCCAACTATGCTCGAACTGTAGCAAGGTCAGCAGCGCACTAAGCTGCTGCCTGTTGGATCTACTACATGTTTTGATTTGAGACCGCTTTGTCGGAAGTGCTCCTCTACATCAGTTCATGCATCCCCTGGATGTGTGCGAGCATGCCTTCAATTTCTACTGTGAAGGTGAAGGCCTCATTGATTCAAGGCTGAACGTGTTCCTTTAGGACTACTTCCTTGTGTCGTGCCGCATCCACCTCTTCTTTCAGTGCTTTGGCTTGTTGCATCCAGGTGAGCCTCTAGGTGAGGGCCACCGTCTACGTAGTTTCTTTGACGCTGCCATACTACCGTTGGACTTCTCATGCCTCTGTCTCTAAGCACTGGATGTTGGGGTCCTCCTACAGATTTGTGAGGACCTCAAATCATTCTTCCAACATGTTGGTGTAGTCTCGCACTGCAGTGCCAATTTCATCCAGTCTTGTTGTAATAGTGCTAGCGTGCTATTCTTTGACTTTCGGAGGGCTGAACGGTTGCGCCTTTGACCGCAGCTCAACGATCAAAAGGTTCAGCTCTAGCTAAACCTTTGTCATTTCATCTCGCGCCTCATGCGCCTCTGCTGGAGTGTCTGCTGGGATGGCCAGCTTTGGGACGTTTTGACAAGCTTCATCTATGACTTGTACCAGCTATCAATTCTGCAACACCACTTCATTGCACTACAAGCTTAACTGTTCCATATTGATTTTTTTCTCACTGATGACTTGTAGTGCACGACTCTCCCTAGCCCGCAGTTTTGCAGTTATCCCATCCTACAGAATGTATAAGGTGTCCTGCAGGAGTGCAGCGAGGTTGATGCTGAGGCCCTTCAGTGCATTAATCGTAGGCCTGTCGGCTTCATTTTCTATCACTAGTTCCCTTTCTGGTAGCAGTATGATATTCGTCACCCGAGCATGCATCATCTATTCTGCCGTCATTGTTTCGACTGTGAGGCTGGTTAAAAGGGTACCAGCTTGAGGGGTGCACATATGCAACTCCTATAGCTATGCTCTGAGGGCCCTCAACACAATTTGGTTCTCCTACATGAAATGTTGGAGGGCCTCGGAGGTGACATCTTAGACTGTCTCGCTGATGTCATGTAAATCACCCTTAGTTAGGATGATCGGGTCAATAGACAAATTCAATGCCTTGAAATTCTTGCGTGACCCTGTCTGCTCAGCTGGGTGATGGCGCTTCAACAGTGTTTATGTGGTTTGTGGGTCCATGCCTCCCTCTTCTTCCTCTTCTTCCTACCCATGCGAAGGCGACATTTGGTCCTTGCATGCCTTTGCGGCTACCTCCTGTGTTGTTGTTGCTGATGTGGCCTTCTGCTGCTCAGTTTCTATCTGTGCAGCGTCCCGCGCCACCCACAATTCTGCTATCACTGCCTCCTTCCTTCTCTTTTCTTCCAACTGTGCGATGTGCAGCTAGGCCTTGTCTTTCTTCCTCTGTGCCTTTGACTTCTATATCTCCGCAATGTCTGGAGCGTGCCACTCCAATGGCCATGCCTCTAGTATGTTAAAGATGATGTCGTTTATGGCTACAAAGGGTAGCTTTCTCCATTCTTTGGTCAGGTCATTGCTTGCTCTGATGTAAATGTTATGGATGTCTACTTTGAATTCCATGAAAGTCTACAAGCTGTTGTAGACAGTGGATGACAACGACGGCTTGCGGTCGATCCCCATTCTGAGGTTTATATCCATGAACACCTAGAATATTTTACTGTCACAGATCCTCTTGGCATCCTTTGTGGCCCAAAGCGAAGTGTACTTCGCAGCCTCTGGCAGATCCTTGTCAATTGTGGGGAATTGACAATATTCTGGTAATTCCCCTGCCACAAGCACTATGGACAGCAGAAGCCATGCATAGTGGAACGTTTTGCCCTCTTCTTGAGCTTCACAACAACTCTACAAAAACTCCTTGCAAAGGAACTCAAACCAATTAAATTGGACCCCCTTCGCACACTGCTCAGCTAGTGCTACCACTGGCGCAGGTACCTCGTATGTGCAACACTTGCGCATAACCTTACTGGCCAGTATTTGGGTTGCCACTTTCACTACCTTGTCATTGATGCTAGATATGGTGTAGCCCCTTTTCTTCTTTGCTAGAATTTACTTTTTCTTCATGGCCTTTGCTATGGCCAAGTTACTGCTTTTCCCTTCCGAGATGTTCGCAAGGTCCTCTCCTTTACATGGAAGCTAGGAAATGTGATGAATCAAGTCTGACGTGATGGGGATGGGCTCCTCCAGCCAGAACACCCATCATGCACCAAGCAGAGATGTTGCCTGATGACAAAAATGGTTATTGGGGCGCGGTGGAAATGCGGTACCCAAAGTAGGCTCAGTAGCCCAGCCTTTTCTACTTTTGAACAACCACTTTCATGGCTCTAATTCTATAACTCCCTCTGTGGTGTTCTTCTTGGGCTTCATGAGGTGCGAGCTTTCAAGGTGAGTGAACTTCTCATGGTTAGCAAGGTCCCAATCTTCGAATTTTAAACTCGGCACCCATCCTAGGTGTGTGCCCTAAAAAATAATGTTGTCGAGGAGAAGCAGGGTCTGGAGTGAGCTCTTGGTCTCATCAAGGTCCTTGGGCACTTTAGCCTTCTCGTTTTGTGGGGAGAAATAGGCAGGCAGATTTGTTGGGGGGGTGCATAGGCTGAGTTTGCTACTCCATGCCTTCATCCTTGTCCTCTGTGATGATAAGATCCTCCAAGTCTTCTTCCTCATCATCGATCTCTATGGTGACAGCTTTCCACTTCTCCTCCATTGACATCTTGGTGTGCAGCGGGTTCCATGGGGACACACATATGGGACCCATTGCTTGTTTATCCTTCTTGGGTCTTGGAGTGTGCAGTGATTTCAGGATTTCTTCCATAATCTCGGCACCTTCCGGGGCATCCCCTATAGTCAGGGCATGCACAACCTCTTCGGTGGTCATTTATGTTACCTCCATAACGTCCTCAGTTATTTCCATCATGTCTGTCCCAAAATCTAGCACTCGCAAACTCACGGGCTCAATCAACGCTTAGCACACAACAATCAGGCCTCTGCTCAATAGCTCAACTCGTAAATGACCAAGTGTTTTTTGCTGGGTAGCCCATTGTATTTATAACACTTTTTAAATTTGAATTCGATCATTCCCCCCAAATCCGGCTCATTAATGCTCCCTTGGCAGTAGATTTCCCCAAATATTTCCAATAAATTGTGTCTTAAATGCTTGTCGCCCGCTCCATCTCGTCTTAAGTCGAGCATCCCATTGTGAATAGTGACTTCAACAGTCACTTTCTGGCCAACCCCTACAGCAGTGCAGCCCCTTGTGTGTGAGCGCGAACCTTGTGACTCTTTGCTTCTGCCCGTAGCTCCAACATCACATAGCTCTCAGGTAGAATAGTGTATAGTCCCACGCTTCCTTTCAACTGCCTAGAGTGCTAAGACTGTACTTCCTTCAGCTAGTCAAGTGGTCGCACCACCCATATGAAGTTTCATCCTGTCATCCATCATGTTTCCTGGAGAATACCCACCTTTTATTTATGGTCGGCATCGCGCACTTTACCATCAACAACATACTACCCTGGTCAATACGCTTAGAATTGTGTGGTCCAAGCCAAGGCATCAGACTAATCAATTTGTGGCGATAGGCCTTAAACCTATCATCGCAATCATACGCATCCTGCTTTATCACCATGGTCTTTTTCTAAGAAAATCGTCCTTTATCTCAACCTCTAGCTTCTTGACTTCCACGTCCAACAGAGCATTTTTCTTCCTTAATCGTACCCTTTCTTCTTCAAGTTGTTGGAGTCTAAGACTTCCCTGTTGGATTTCTGCTTCCAAGGTTCCGCAAACATCGTATCTACTAGTGATATCATGCACGGTCAAAGATCTCCAAGTACTATAGGGATTACAGAGTTTTCTCCATACTCCAATCTTGGCAGTGCCTGCACAATCAGGTTTTTGCACACGGTCCTATAAGCCTAGAGAATTGTAGGTACGCATAGGTCCCAGTCAGTCTGCTTCACATTGCGGACCTTGTTCAGCGCTTCACTTACTTTGTTAAAAGCTTCTGCATGGATATTCTTTGGCGCACTTGGTCTTTCCATATTTCATGGTTCCAACCAGAGGGGTCATTCATGCCATTGCCTTACCCTCACCTGCTTATTGATCGAGTCTCCTAGGACAAGGACAATGTGAATTCATGCAGGTTTTGCACCATATGCCTATATCCACCTAGATAGGTGGGTGTGCGGGCTGGTTTGTCCGTCATGCTTGTCTTTCAATTGCATCTGAGGCTTCCCAAACAACATTCTCATCATCCTTCTACATTTGTTCCAGTCCTCAAAACTTCGTTGGTGCATACCCCACCATCTTGCGGGTGTAGCTCATAGTACCCATTTCAGACCATTGAAACGTTGCTGTTCTGGTACTTCTCTTTCAAATTTGTTCAAGAAACCATCCACCTCTCTTAACTCGTCATATGTAGCCAGATCTCTTACCTCTGTCACTACACAACGTAATGATCTCATCATCATGTTACAGTTGAGCGTGGTTCCCTCATGTAATTGGTTCTGCCATCGTTCTATCTCCTCGTGACAATTTGATGTGCAAGAGCTTTCGCGCTCCCAAGAGATTCGACCATCCGTGGTTGGACTTACCCAATCTTGCTTGTGTGTGGTTATCTTGTAGATGGAGTCCATATCATTGTCGTTGTCATATATGCGCACTGGCTTTGTGTAGCACGATCCTTCTGTAGGGTCTAAAAGTACCACTACTCGCAGTGACCTTTTCTCAAAAATCGTCTTGCACTTCTTAAGATTTATCACTCCATTCATGTCAGTGGCCCAATTTGTTCCCAATAGCATGAGGTAGGAAATGTTGTCATCAACAATCTCTATCACTTTGAAATATGCTTGCACGCTTTCTCCTTTAATATCTACTATGATTCCCTACAATCTCCCTGTAGGTAGGATCTTTTGTTGGTTAGCCATCTGTAGTTAGATAGGAGTAGCGCAGGCCTGCCCATGCACTCCCATGTCTGCTTTGGTAGGATGTTCGCGTCTGATCCTAGATCCAGAATCACTTGGTCCATCTCTTATTCCCTGATCTGCGCGGTCATTCTCATTTCCCTTCCTGTTCGCATTGTGTTCTTCCCGATCTTTTGGACTACGCGTAGTTCTCCTATCACGGTCCCAGCGCATCTAGTTATGAGTTATCGCAGCCCCTTTACAGCCTTACTATCGCGCAAAAACTTCATGCATGTCTCCAAGAATGTAGTGAGCATCAATGGGTCCATTTTTGACTCTAGTCTGTCTTTACTTCCTGAAGTGGAGGAATCAGCGAAGCTCCTATTAGCTTCCATGAAAGTCTCCTTAGCGTGCTCCAAATCAAATTCTGGTTCCCTCATTGGAGCCTTGCGAACCTTGATACTTTCTTCAGGTTTCTTGCCTTTGTCATCTCCTGTCGTAATTCCACTCTAGAACATGATATTTACATTAGGGTCTTCCTCGTAATGCTCAAACCTCATCATTTGTAGGTTCTAAGTTGAGGGAGGTTGGAGTGCTTCTTTATCGTGCAACCTCGCTATCAATGTGAGAAAATCCTCCATCTCATGATCAAACAACATACAATACAAGCATTATGGTCATGTTGGATTCATACAATTACAAGAATAATGCCCTGGCCCTCTGCAATTGTAACATATCAGTTGTCTGCGACCTCTTCCTGGTACCCCTCCACCTCGGCCTCGTCAGCGTCCCTGAAATCCAGTGTGTGCCATTCCTATGTTTTGATCGAGGGCCCGTGTTTCAGCCTGAACTCTATAGGTAGGAGTTCGATTCATCGTCATTTCATAACTTCGACAAGTGCCCTCATCATGTCCTACCGCCCTACAGAAATTACAGAACAACTGCTGTGAATTCTACGTATACTTCTGTAATAGTTGACAGTTATCTGTAGCATGCTTTCCTCCTATCTGACAAATCATGCACCACAATGCAAGCACTGTGCTTGGTCCTTCTTGTGCCTCCAATCTTAGTGGAATTGGCCCTCCTCTTGCAAGGTAATTCACAAACATCGGGCAGTGGTCCTTGTCGTGCCCCTGGCCTTTGCATTTTACGCACCATACCTCATCACGCATCTCTGGGTGGGTTGTCCTGTCTTGTTTCAAAGTTTTTCAACTGCACATTAATCTGCTGAACTCCCAGGTTAGGATCCTATATCAGAGTCTCATGTAATCTCATCGCGACCTCCAAAGCCTCAGCTTGAGTGGTTAGCCTTTGTTGTGGCAATGCATTTCATAGATGCGGCATTAACGATGCTACAAACCATTCACGGTGTTGCCCATTTGTTAATTTCATGTTCGCTTTGCAAATTGTGCACTTCAGTCTTTGATTCAATTCCCATGGGGTCTCGCCTGGTAGCATTGTGATCTCCTTAAATCCAATGCTCGACTATGCCTTAGACTTTGGCATGCTAAATTCTTTGTTTAGCACAAATTGGATATCTGCAATTCTCGCATTCGGTTTGTTATTGGAATGCTTAACGTACCAGGTCAGTGCGTGATCCTACAGAGCGTTAAGAAATGTTGCCTTCTTTATATTTTCGTTCATGACACCCTGTGCTTCCTATACATATTTTATTATGAACCAAAACTAGTCTGGATCTTCATTCCCTACTCCCTTGAACACTGGTAGCTTTATCACGCTTGCCATACTGCTTCGTAGTGGTGGCAGAGGTGGGATGGGTGAAGACGGGGGTGAAGATGATGAAACTAGTGGTGATGTGAGTGGGGGTGGTATGCGTGGAATTCTCTACCTTATCAGATTGATCACACTTCTTGGTGAGACCTTAGTGATCTCTTCTTTTCCCCCTCGTGGAGGTGAAATCAAAGGGCTAGTTTATAGTTCTACGCTACATTCATTTCTATCAATTCTCCCACTCCTCGTAGCCCCAAACATCAATTTATTTGCATAACCTGCTTTTCACACTGTAGCATTTTAATCCAAGTGTTCAAAGATTTAGCGTACCTACCTCGTGGTCCCTTGAGGAAGCGTCATTCTGCCTCACTATAGCTTACTAAATTATTTACCACGATTTCGGTGATGGATCCTCCTATGATTCAATTGAGCCAGTGATCGATAGTGTGTGCGATCTTATCTTCTGATGCCTCCAGTCTGCACACCAATTTTGGAGTCCACACAATAGGTTTGTTGAGTTTACACCTTCCTTGGCTATTTGCTAGCTTTGTGATCCACTCGTACAACTTAGTGGGGAAGGATGCAAAGAAAATTTCGTGGATCTTTGTAAATAAGTAGCAATCTAACCACTCTTCCTTTGATAGTTGCAGATTCTTGTTTTCCTACACCGCAAACTCATGAATCTTTCTATCCAACCAATTTTCAATTCCTTTCTTTGTCAGATTCCAGTGATACGACATCAAACATGTCTATGCAGAACCCGGTCCCAACAACAAACCATTTGTTGGCTTGGTTGGGCCTAACCCAAGTTCAGAGTTAAGTAGCCAAAGAAATCCCTGTACTACTGGCCCTTTCGGCAACAGTCCGCGGAGCGCAGACTGAGGTCTCACCCGAAGTAGTATGGGAGTGTGCTAGAACTAGGTTTTTGCACCCTTGAGATGTCTGATAGGTTTGACTAGTCCACTGTTTGTTCTTGCGCGTAGGTTTATTCACAGACTTTCTCGTTCCTTGCGGCCTGATACACTGCCTTCGCGTAGCCCTAACCAAGGGCTGTCGAGCTCCTCCACCACACTCTGTGCTATTACCTAAGATCTTACTTATCTTCCAGTACTAGTTAATCACCTTCGCCTCCTAGAATGTCTTGAGTTATAATTAGTTATACAAAAACATTCATATAGGTTTGCATAGTAAATAAACAGTATACTGCAAATTATATCCAATCATGCATTAAGCCAAGAAAAGATACAGAAAAATGTAGTAAAACTTCTCTTTATTGATTCTCCCAATGGTTACAAACTTGACCTGCCCTGAACACTCAGCTGTAGGGGTTTTCACACTCAGTTGTGGACTACTGGTCCTCTGCGGACTCAGCTGCAGAGCCTTCTCCTACTCTATGACCCACAGACACACTTTACACTTCGACTCAATCACTTAGACTTCTTCTCTTCTTCTATTCTCTCCGTTATTAGTTATCTTATACACTTAGAGCCTTGCACTATTTATACAATCCCATGGTTCGTGGACCATGGGTAGGTCTATCCAGCTGACATTACATTGTAGAAGCTAGGGCGGAAAACCCTGTGACTCTATTATAATTTCACACCCCGTGCCCACAATTCACGAAGCTTTTACAAAAAGATTCAGTAAAAAATTTGGCTTTATGCCAACATGTTCGCTGAAGCTTTCTTCATGTCATCAACAATGTCATAGTCCTGAGGTGGTTAACTCACCGAGGTGTCCGAGTTGGAATGGTTGTTAGAATTTTCTAGCGGAGTGTTTCGCAACTTACTGCTCATGGCTATAATATTTTCCATCACTGTCTTCCTGGACTTGATTTGTGTTTGTTTCTTTGAGGGAGCCAGTGGGTTGGTCTTTCTTATTAGCAGTCTGAGCTTTTCTTGCATCTCACTCAGTGTGGGGGGAGCCCCTTTGCTTCTAAGACTTTAATGGTCAGTTTGTTTTCAGGCTGCTTCTCATTGTTCATCTTTGCCATTGTTTGTGAGCACTAATATGTGTTCACCACATGCTTAGAGCTTGATGGCTCATCAGGTGCAACCTCTTCATTAGTGTACGTGTCTTTTCGTTACTCCTGCATATTGCTTCCCGTCCCGAGTGTATGACTATAAAATGTATGTGTGACTCATTTCTAGCCTGGACAAGAGTTCTTAGGATGATGTTCTTTGTGGAAAGAACAGAATTTTGGGTTTGCACATTGTTCGAGTTGGAACAGAGGCTTCTGCATTGTTTTTGGAAAGAACTGGCCATGGCTTGATGTGATGCTTTCCTATCTCTGCCTAGGCAGGTAACTTCTTGCAAATGTGTCCGATACACATTTTTTGAGTTTGGACATTTCAGTGGAAAAGATCTTGACAAGACAAGTGAGGGTCTCAATGTTAGTTGCTTCCTCGTCTCTACCATTACTCGCTGCTACTTGGGACTCCCTACTCACATCATTGGAGTCCTTCGTCGATTGATCATCCTTGATGACTCCAACTACACGCAGGTATTTCTCAACAATGAAATCCTCTTCAAAATTTTCCAATAGTGGTTGTCATGTAGCTCACTTGACAAACTGCGAAATGTTGGTTGGCAGTGTGGACGTGTAGTAATCTATGGTGATGGAGTCATGAGACTTAGAGTCTATTGGGAACCTATTCAGTATATGTGTAAATATCTTATTGAAATCTTTCACTTTTTTTCCCTCCATCTTGAGGCTTCCCAACTCTTTGCGTAGCATAGCTGGGGTCTTGTCATCAGCAAACTTCTCAAGGAATAGACGTTTGAAAGAACCCCAATTCTATATGGAGTTAGGTGGAAGGTTGTGATACCAAGCAACTGTGTGACTATCCAAGGTACATGGAAACAATCTACATGCTACATCATCATAACGTACCTCAAGGGTCCAGAGCTATAGGTAGAAATTGTCTAAGTGGTCATCCGCCTTCACCGCACTGTCAGGGTTAAACTTGATGTTCATTCTCTTTGCTTGCTTCGTCATCTTATGCAGAACAACTGGGAGAGATAATGGTCTCTGAGTTATCCATTCAAGATTTGGGTCAGCCAACTCTTCGTATTCTTCCTACTCTTCCTCTCCTTCTGAGTCTGATGTGTCTGACTCTGAGTCCATTGGTCTGTCTCCACCTCTACCTCCTCTGCTGCATTCCGCTTTGCCTCCTATACCCAAGTTTGATCCCGAGACCATAAGAGTTGCTCATTCACTTTTACAGAGGATGGGATTTTTATTTTTGTTGGGCATGGAATCCCCCCAAGGCATGTTTTGGGGCTTAAAGCCCAAGTTTTGACCAATTCCTTTGAAAATGCTTCGTGATTCATGGGCACAAAGCATGAAGTCATAATAGAGTCACAGGGTTGCCCGCCCTTATTTTTGGAAATGTAATGCCAGCTTCTAAGATCCAACCATGGTCCGTGGACCATGGGATTGTATAAATAGAGCAAGGCTCTAATTGTAGAAGATAGTGAACTCAAGGAAAGAAGCATGATGAGTCTAAGAGCTTGAGTCGAAGTGTAAATTGTGTCTTGGGTCGTAGAGTAGGAGAAGGCTTTGTAGCTGTGTGCGCAGAGGCCTAGTAGTCCCTAGCTGAGTGCATCGACCCCTGCAGCTGAGTGCGCAGGGCAGGTCGAGTCTGTAACCATGGGAAGAATAAATAAAGAGAAGTTTATCATATTTTTGTGTATCTTTTCTTGCTTTATCTATTATTAGGTATAATTTGCAAGTTTATTGTTTATTTGCTGAGAGAACTTATATGCATGAACTGTATAAATAAATATAACACAAGGCTTCTACTTACGTGAAGATAACTAATTGGTGTAAGAAGGCAAGTAATATATCAGGTGTGATTTATGGAAATAGTGTAGAGTGCTACTCCAATAGTGTGGAAGCCCCACAACCCTTGGTTAGGGCTGCATGAAGGCGAGTCTATCAAGGTGTGAAGTCCAGGGAAGTGCACGAAGCAACCTGTGTGCAGGAACTTGCAGTAGGACCAAATCAACCTCTCAGACATCTCAAGGGTGCAGAAACTTGGTTCTAGCAACCCCCCATACTACTTCGGGTGAGACCTCAGTTTTTTCTCTGCGGGCTATTGCTGAAAGGTCCAGTAGTACAGGGATTTGTTTGGCTAATTAACTCCGAACCTAGGTTAGGCCCCAACAAGACAACAAATGGTTTTGTTTCCAGAACTGGGATCTGCATAGAGATGTTTAATGTCATATCATTGGAATCCAACAAAGAAAGGAATTGAAGATTGGTTGGATAGAAAGATTAACGAGTTCGTGACGCAGGAGAATAGGAATCCACAACTATCAAACAAAGAGCGGTTAGACTGCTCTTATACACAGAGATGCACGAAATTTTCTTTGCATCCTTCCTTAACGAGGTATACGAGTTGATCGTGAAGCTAGCAGATAGCCCAGGAAGGTGAAAGCTCGATAGTCCTATTGTGTGGACTCCATAATTACTGTGCAGATTGGAAGCATTGGAGGATAAGATCGTGCAGACTGTTGATCACTGGCTCAATCGAATTATAGGAGGATTCATCATAGAGTTCACGGTAGATAATTCAGTCAGCTATAGAGAGGTAGAATGATGCTTCCTCAAAGGACCGTGGGGTAGGTACGTTAAATCATTGAACACTTGGATTAAAATGCTATTGTGTGAAACACAAGTTATGAGAATAAATTGATCTTTGGGGCTATGTGAAGTGGGAGAATGTATAGAAACGAAGGTAGAACAGAACTAGAAAGTAGCCCCTTGATTTCATCTCCGCGAGGGGACAGGGAAGAACTGGGGAAGGTCTCAATAGGAAATATGATCAATTTGATAAGGTAGAGGATTCCTTGCATACCACCCCCACCCACACTGCCACCAGTTTCACCATCTTCAGCCATACCACATCCACCACCACTGCAACTCAATATGGTGAGCGCAATAAAGTTGTTAGTATTAAAGGGAGTAGGGAATGAAGATCCAGAATAGTTTTGGTTCGTGATAAAAGTTGTATGGGAAGTGCAGGGAGTTACAGTAGATAACAATATAAAGAAAGCGACGTTGGTTAGTGCAATGCAGGATCATGTTCTGACCTAGTACATTAAGCATTCAAATGACAATCTGAATGTGGGGATCGTAGATATTCAAACTGCACTAAACAAATAAATTAGTAGGCCGAAGTCAGAGACATAGTTGATCATTGGGTTCACAGAAATCACAATGCTACTAGGTGAGACCCCTTAGAAGTTGGATCAGAGACTGAAGTGCAAAATTCACGAAGCTAACATGGCGTTGACGGATGGACAACACTGTGAATGGTTTGTAGCATCGTCAATGCTGCATTTAAGGAGCACGCTGTCACAACAGAGGCTAACAACTCAGGTAGAAGCCTTGGAGGTTGCGATGAGATTGCACGAGACTCTAATATAGGATCCCAACCTGGGGGTTCAGAAGATCCATGCGCAGTTGAAAAACTTGTGCCTTGAGATGTAGAGTATGAAACATGACAGGACGGCTTGCCTAGAAGTGCGCGATGAAGTATGGTGCATAAAGTACAAGGATTAGGGACATGACAAGGATCACTTCCTGATGTTCACAAACTACCTCTCTGGAGGAGGACCAATGCCATTAAGACTGGAAGCACAAGTAGGACTGAGTGCGGCGCTTTCATTATGGTGCACGATTTTCCAGATAGGAGGAAAGCATGCTACAGATAACTGCCATTTATTGCAGAAGTACACATAGAATTCATATTAGTTGTTCTGTAATTTCTGTAGATCGTTGGGACATGATGAGTGCACTTGTAGAAGTTATGAACTGATGATGGATCAGACTCCTACCTATAGAGTTCAGGCTGAAACGGGACCCCTTGACCAGAACCCAGGGATGGCACGAACCAGATTTGAGGGGCGCGGATGAGGCTGAGGTGGAGGAGGTCTTGGAAGAGGTTGCAGATAACTGATATGTTACAATTGCAGAGGGCCAGGACATTATGCCCGCGATTGTACAAATCCACGTCGACCATCATGCTTGTATTGTACATTGTTTGATCATGAGATGGAGGATTGTCCCACACTAATAGTGCGATTGCGTGATAAAGGAGTGATCCAACCTCCCCTGACTCGAGAACCTGCAAATGATGAGGTTTGAACCACATGAGGAAGACCCTAATGTGAATATTGTGCTCCGAAGTGGAATTACGACAGGGGATGACAAAGGCAAGCAGCCGGCAGAAAGTACTTGGGTTTGGAAGGCTCAGACGAAAGAACCAAAGTTTGATTTGGAGCACGCTAAGGAAACCTTCATGGAAGCCAAGAAGAGCTTCGATGATGCCTCCACTTCAGGAAGCAAAGACAGACCAGAGCCAGAAATGGACCCCTCGATGCTCACAACGTTCCTGGAAACATGCATGAAGTTGTTGCGTGACAGCAGGGTTGTAAATGGGCTACAAGAACTCATAAATAGATGTTTTGGGATGGCGTAAAGAGAAATGCATGTATTTTGGAAGCTCGGCAAGCACATGGCATGAATGGGAAGGGAAATGATATTGACTACATAGATTGGGGAATATGAGATGGACCAAGTGATTTTAGATCTAGGATCGAACACGAACATTCTGCCCAAGTGTTATAGACATATTTGGGCACATCAACACCAAACTTATATGTCGATGTACTAGGGCTCATCAACCCCTAAAAGATTTGTTTCATACCATAAAGGAACAGAGTCATCTGAATACATCATTCCCCAAAAGTTCCATCTGAGAAACCATCCAAAAATTGCCTAAATTGAACCATACTGACTGCTCCACTAGTAAAGTGTGATGCATACTGAGTGGTACATTGCTAGGGTGTGATGCATACTATTTAGGCCTTCTGTAGGGTGCAATGGGTGAGGATGGACAGATTTCCGGGACATTTGTCAGTGGGTTGTTGATGGAATCTTCTAGAAACTTCTCTTGTGCCACTTGCCTCTCTGAATTCGTCCAAGGATGAATAAGGGATCTAGGAAATCACCTCCAATCCCTTCTCTTGTGGAACCAATTGTAACAATTGGAATGACACTAATCAAACCCCATAGATGACTCACACCCTTGCAAACATCTATAAATGGATCCCTCATCCAAGAGATCTAGAGGCTGGAATATTGTGAATTGCAAGGAAGTGCTGGTAGTTTGTAATTGACGAGAGAGCATTGTATTCTTGTTGGTGTGATCTTGCTATTTCATGAGGTGAAGAAGGATTGAAGCTGGGAGGATGATGCTAGATCAGATAACTAGGTTGTAATTCTCCTTTCTATTAATAAAGCTCTTCAAGTTTTCTTCCATATGATTGTGCAATTGTGAATGTTATCATTTCTGAATGCCATCATTTGTTCATTATATATATGATTCTGTAATGTTTATATTGTAATAGATCATGATGCTTTGACGGTTCTTTGTTGTTGTACTTGTGCAAGTACTCTCCAAGTGTGTAAAGTACAGGTAGGAGTTGCAGGATCTACTAAAGGAGAGAGAGATCAAGCAAGGGATTAAGCAGAAGTTCCAGGTTGGTCCTATTATCTTTCTCTTATTTATTACACATAGAAGAAATGATTGAATTGCTTTAAACTATTGTTTCTAGGGTAGCTGCCAAACCTAGAGGGCTAGCATTCTTTAGGAATACTAGTTTTCCCATAAAGAAATTGGTGACTCTGTTATAGACATTTTTGTGCCTTACAGCATGAAGCATGAAATTTCGATAATCTAAGGAATCCAAAGTCCCTAAACATGTTGTTCCTACCCCTAGAGGAACAAGGTCAGCAAACCATAGCACTGAAAATTAGTTCTCCACCTGAAAACACTAAAAAACAAGCTAATTCTGGATCATGTCAACTGCTCCACTGAGCATCTGCGCTGAATGTCAACTGCCCCACTCTATACCTGCGCTGAATGTCAACTCTAATGAAGGCTACCTGCGCTGGGCGAGATTGGCCAAGTGGCACAGTCATTCTGTAAGGTGTCAAATGCCCAGGAAGCTTCCAAAATGACACTTGGATCAGGGAATTCGCCTTGTGATGAGTAAGAGGATCTAGATCTCCAAGTGGAAGCAAGAAACTCCAAGTGGACTCAAGAACTGAAGTATAACTGAAGTGGGAGAGGACACTAGTCAGCTTCATGCCAAACTCAAGCTGACTCATCCTTTCTGAAAATCTCCTATATATAGAGCTCTCTCATGAGGTCTAGGGAGGCTGGAATCTGGTGAATGTAAGGAAGTGCTGTTGGTTTGAGTATAGAACTATTGGGTGATTGCTTTGAAGGAGGTGAAGAGGAGATTTCTTTATGCTGGGAGGTGTTGCTGGATTGGGCCTATTATGGTTGTAACACTCTCAGAACTTTACTTCTTCCATTAATAAAGCATTTGAGATTCTTCTATATGCATGTGTCTTTGTGGTGTATTGATGCTTGTATATTTGATTTATTCTAATCCTTGAATCAATTATGGATGTATGCTTCTTGTAGTTTCCCTTTCTTGTGCTTTTGCAGGATCTTTGTGTAGCTGGGCCAGTGAAAGAGCAAGGAGCTGGGAGCAAGCAGCAAGGAGAGAAGATTGGGTCAAACATTAGCGGAAGACAACGGTTAGTGGATCTCTTTCTCCCCTCTCTTACATCTCATAAAGAAGTAATCTTGAATAGCTTTGCATTCGGTTGTTGCTGAGGTACTATCACCCTTAGAGTGGGATAGGGTCATTCCGTATTGGATACTTTTCCCAACAACAAATTGGCGACTCCGCTGGGGATCGTATCTTGTTGGTTGTTTGTGTTTTTGCTATTCATTTCGTAAACAAAGGGAGTACCGAATCGAACTGCATTTGGATCTTTCAAATGCAAAGTAGAGGGCAGCTACTCTAGCTCAGTTTCTGGGCAAGTTTATGATTTGAAGAGCTGATTCACAAGGACTCTAAATAGCTCTTAGTGATAGCTTTTCATCCTCCTTTTCATCCCTTAGTGTGTACTTGACTAATAGCTTCTAATTTGGCCAAAAACTGTGAATTTTTGAGCAATCTGTGACCCGGAAACCAAGAGAAACGAAAGTTTCGTTCTTCAGTGCAGGCTGTGTGAAGGCTGTCTGCATTTTAGCGCAGTTCCCGAAGGGGCTACCTGCGCTGAATGTCAAAGTGACAGTGTACTACCTGCGCTGAACCAGTCTTGCCTTGTGCTACTGGGGTTTCCTGCTGTTTCTTGCCCTGTTTTCACCCTTGTTTTTGCAGCCTGTTACCAGTCAATGTACCTATCTGAAACCAACTTTCCTTGCCACTATTCCACCTCGGTTGTATAAAGAAACTGTATTTGTTCTTTGTGTATTTCTTATATCATTTGCAGTTTCCCATAACGAAAGTGAACTAGTCTTGCTGTGGCCTCTTAGATCTACACCTGTGATAAAGTGTCGTTTTGATCTTAAGAGTTAGTTTGTTTGCTGTTCATAGCTGATTGAGCATTTGCTTTCGTCATATGGTTTGAATTTATACATTTCTAGTGTCGAAACAAGTAAATCGTAAGGTGTCTTTTGATTTTGGACTAGCTTGTTTGCTTTCACTTGGAATTGAATTCAAAGTTATACAACAACTTTCTTTTTGTATCGCACAAACATTAAGAAAGAGAAAAGAAATACCTACATTTTGCATTTTGCATATAAGTTTGCTTGTTGATTTAGGAAAAGGTGCATTAGTGAGTGCTCTTTGATCTGTGTGAAAAGATTTTGTCTCTCTTTTCCCTCAGTAGTTAAGATTTTCATAAGTCGAAAAGATTGAAAAAGCTTGCTTCTCATCTTAGACTGCATTTAGGAATTTGTATCAAACATCTCGTGGTGAACCTTGAAAGGCAAACTTTAAAAAGATCAACTTAAAATATATTGAATGAACCTAACAATGCTTTGAAACATAACGCAAAAACATAGAGGTCTAAGCTAGAGACGTGTTCCGGCGTCGTTAAACGTAGTGACTGTCGATCTCGACGAAGGTGGGTGATTCCTCCTGAGAGTCAGTGGCACTAATACGGACTTGTGCTCCCACGTACCGTCACGTATATATTGGGAGACCCCTATAGGCATATATCTTTTATCCATAGGAAGCTGTGTCGGCCGCCCTACTGATTGCAATGCAGTGAACACAGCATTCACGAAGATCGACCACTCGTACCGTAAAACGTATTCTGTGGTTTTGCGAAAAGTTTGGCACACCCTCTGCCTAGAACTCCAGAGTAGTTTCTTTTGGTCTTTTTCAAACTCTATAACTGAAAAAGTCCATCCGAGCATTTGTCACTTCGGGCTCGTTAAAACATCGAAGGAGACTAGAGTCATCTTTAGCTTTTTCTCGACTCTTAAAAAGTGAAAAAGCAAGTTGTGTCTAAAGCGTCGTTATAATTATTATTTTAAACGGAATAATCATCACCTTTCCCTCGTTGATCTTCGAAGTTAGTCTATCACCAGTGAAGTTCCTGTAGAATCGCTAGGCGATATATTGGATAGACTCAATATGTCTGAACAACCGTCGACGTCTAGGACTGTGTCGTCCGACACAACAGCGGCAGAGCCTCCTGCCGCTACTCCAACGATGTTCGCTGGTATACCATCTGTCCCGGCAAATTGTCCTCAACAACAAGCCGAAGTCCCATCAGGGACGACGACATGGTTAGTTCCTATTTCTTCGTCCAGATTATCATCTAGTATTTCTTATGTTGAAACTCAACAAATTGATCCAATGTATCTTCAAAGGCCAATTTACCCTTTAAGTACTGGATTTCCACCGTATGGAGGGCAGTATGCTCTTTCATTGTTCCCTCCTAGAGAACAACCATATGGGAGTTTACAACAAAGTTCAAGTCAAACTGGAATTACATCCAGCGGTTGGGTACCAATACTGCCTCGACAACCAGGGGTTGTATATTCGATGCAACCAGTGCACCCTGTGTCGGATATTCCCACCACACCTGTTATGGTGAATGCGTCGCTAGTACAAGCGCTACTTGTTGTATGTCAACCCCAAGTTTCTCAGGTTGCAATACAACAGCCTCTTGTCTCAATGACTCAATCACAATCTCAGGGTAGTGCCTCCTTATCTGGAGCGACTCAGGCTCAAACAAGTACTGTGACTCCTCATCTTGGTCAATCATCCAGTATTGGTCAACAACAAATGGTCCAACAACCAGAGCTGGTTCAATCTCAACAACTGCCATTCCAACAATCATATCAAGGACCTGAGCAACAAGTCTTTGTAAGTAATGGGAAACCATGCTATAATGGTTATGCCCATCAACCTTGTCAAAGTTGCCAGCATTATGCTGGTCTGCAAAGACCCATTGCTCAGGCGATACCATCTTATCCTGGATATGCTTCGCCTAACCTAAACCAACAGTTGCCCTTTGTAGCAACTCTAGAATTACCAGATCTAAACCGGCTGACGAATGATCCAATTGCTTATGCCCCTTGGTGGCCAGCGATTCCGCATAAACTTCCTGCAGATATTCCTAAATTTAATGGAAATCCGGGTGAAGATCCGTCGAATCATGTGATGACATTCCATCTATGGTGTTCATCGAACACTCTGAATGATGATTCGATAAGACTTCGCCTCTTTTAGAGGACGTTAATGGGTCCAGCGGCAAAATGGTACATTGAATTGCCTAGAGCTTCATTCGACAACTTCAGTACCTTAGCCACAACCTTTTTAACCCATTTTCAATTACCGATAAGGTATGAAACGGGAACAGAACTCCTTACCAACTTCAAACAGATGACTGCCACCCACATATCTGATCATATACATGAGTGGCGACGTCGTCGTAGGATGGTAAAAACATACGTTCCCGATCAGCTATTAGCTGAATGGTTTATCAAGTCCTTACTTCCGGCTATAACGGAAGATGTGGCCAAGGGGGGAGTCGTAACGGAGGAGCAAGTTATTGCTCGTGCTCAATATCTAGACTTAGTGTATACTCAGTCTGGCACGCTCTACGACAAAATACCTGACGCCCCTAGACCGGAATTCTCAATTCCTCCTCCTCCTAAATCAAACAATGACTCTCACGCCGGCGAGGGCGTGATTGGCAAGCACAAAATTTCTAGTCAAAATGCAAATGAAGAACTTCTTGCCTCAGAAGTAAATGCCATGTCGACCGACAAGGGCAAACAACTGAAGCAACCAGGGGGCAAGAAGAAAAAGAAAGGGAGAAAATGGAAACCACCAGTAGGGTGTCATATATGCGATGAGGATCATTGGACGAAAGATTGTCCACATATAGCTGAAGTTAAGAAACTCTTTAAGAGTTCAAAAACCCTAGCAGTATTGACTGATCCGTTTCCTAATCCAGGTCAAAATCTGGTTGCTAATCAAAATGCTTCCTGATCCCAAGTGCTTATGTTGTCTACCTCAAAGCAGCAAAATAATGCTTTGACAAGGAATAAGGATTACAGGAATCCAAAGCTGTCGAACAACAAGGCTAACGAACAACCTAGTAGTTCGACAACAACTTTGACCGAAGTTGTGCCACCCATCGTCCCTGGGCCAATAATAAAGTCGCAAAAGGGAGCAGTACACAAATCGACATTTAATCCTTGTGCGAAAATAGCACAGATAGAGGACCTGGCCCAATCGCCGTCCGTTATGTCGACACTTGAGGTACTGCAAAATTACTTCTCCCAAGAACAAGCTTTATTATCAGCAATAGGTGGAATTGACCCAATGGATTCCAATCTTGTCGCCTTTGATCATAAAGGATATGACCCTCAGTTACCAGCTCAACTAGCTTTCCTTATTCAAGTGAAAGCCCTCAACAAAACTGTTCATCGAACAATTATTGATGAGGGGGCATCTACATGTCTTATGTCGATGAGTTGCTGGAAAGATTTAGGCTCACCACCCTTGTCGAAATCGTCAACGACGTTAAAAGCATTTGATGGACGATCATACACTCCATACGGGATTTTAAGTAACTTGCAAGTTGAACTGGGGGGCAAAACAGTAGGAATTGATGTTGAAGTAATTGATGGAAACCTCGATTACAACATCCTACTCGGAAGACCATGGATCTATGCCATGGCCGCAGTTGTGTCGACCTACTTCAGGAAGATTGCATTTCCCTTCCAAGGAGGAATTACAATCGTCGACCAACAAACTTTTCTCCCCAACAGTTCACAAGTTACGGGAAGCATTCCAATGATCCATGGAAGGAATCATTCACTCCAAAATATCGGAGTAGGTCTCCTAAAAGACCCTGCCTTAATGGGTACTTTTGCCCTACCGCCTCCAAGTAATCTGGCGGAAGTGGCCACAGTGGAATATGAAACCTTCTATGTCTGATGGATTTGGACTCCGAGGACGGTTCTTATCTCATGTCAACCTCGTTAAAAAATGAAACAAGGAGTCAGAGGACGGTTCTTATCTTGTGTCAACCTCATTAAAAAATGAAACAAATCCCCTTTCTCAAAGGTAAACCTTCATTCCAACCACCGAGTTGAATGCAATGAAGCTTGGGGGGCATGCACCTCGATTTGCGTTATTATGTTGGGGGCATGCGAACTTATCACCGAGCAGTTTTAGCACATAGTTCATGCTCGTTAAAAAATAAACATAAGATTGAGCAGTGTTTTGGCGCATTCAAGCTCGTTAAAAAATGAACCCATCTCGGTAAATAACCATTAAGTATGTAACCTGATCAACCATAAAAGCCTTGGTCGTGTTTTGCACCTGCCACCTCCACTTTCATTTGGCCGATCGTTCACCTCCATATGATTGTTTACCCATTTTGAGGAACAGCTGCGAAGAGTGATTTCACCTAGCCATCCTTGTGACACTGCCGTGATTGGAAAATTCTGACCTGTACCTGGAATCTGCTGCTATCCCTGTTTATCACTCGTTCCTCAAAAGACGAGTCTTCTTTGAGCTCTTTTCATCTGACTCGTAAAATATGAAAAGTTTGCCGAGTTTTGGCCTTCCAGCTCGTTAAAATGACCGGAAGAGCTATCCCTCCTCTAGATTTTAATCTTTTTGGACCTGAGGGATTATTGCACAAAAAGGTCGAGCGCTTGTTTTATTCGGCTAGTTAAAGTTATCGAAAACTCATCCCTTCTGTATTGTTTTATACTTTTTCGGACTTAAGCGATTAGATGACGAAAAAAGAATTTTGGAGTTAACTTTCTGTACGTTTTCAGACTCTCTAAAAATGAAAAGGACCGAGTTTTCCTTGTCGTTAGACTCGTTAAAATGATTAAATAGTGACAAACTTGTCTTTAGACGAGAACGAGTTTCCCTATCGCTAGGCTCGTTAAAACATAGCGATGGGCTTGCCCGAAGGGCAGGTTATAGAACAAGCATATGTTATCCTCCTCAAGTTTGACAAAAATAAAGAGGTACTGGTCAGAAATGACTGGGGAAAAATTGGGAGAACCTCAAAGCTTTAATGGTAGCAAGTCGCTCTTGAACATGACACTTTGTCCTCCGTATCACATCGGGTTGGGTTGTTTCATTCACCGGTCTCATCACCATGGTCTTCGCCAAACCATCCACATTTGGGGTAATGCTACCGATCCATCACATCAGTGTCGTTATATGTTCAAGAGATGTTGTTCAGAAAGAGTCAACTGTGTCCCATCCACTGCCATACATTATGCTTCATCGACCCATGATCACCACCCTGAATCATATTTCATAGATTGTTTTCACCTCCACTAAAATCATTAGCTCCGTTCTGTGTCACTGATGTGGGATTCATTAAGGCCCTCCTTTGATGGATCGCTTCTTGTCGACTTCAGCTCATTATCCAAGAAGTTGATCTAGGAACAAACCCCCCAGTACTTTGAAGCTTACATGACTCAATGGCAAGTTTCTCACTTCCGGCGACAGGTATACATTAATGACCTTCGACCAGAAGATTTTGCGTGGTGTTCGACGCCAAGTCCTTTATTCACACCACATGAATTGTACTACAGTACCTTGAGGGTCATTGTCATTATTGGTGATTCCTCTCGCGCTTGTTAACGGTTTACATTATTGACCGGTAATCAAGCGATGTCTTTCCATGTTCGACTTCAGCGCAATTTTCACATGGATCGACTTGTACTTAGAGTGAAGATCGAACGAGTTTGAAGACCCCGGATCTAGTTTCATCCATCCGGGCTGCGATATATATTCAGGAAATATAAAGACATTTGATATGTACATCATTACAGCAGATGATCATCCTACTCAAAGGATGATAATTTCAGCAGAGAATTATCAGTCTACCATCAGACGATCGTCTGTTCTATGTACCAAAATGAATTTATAAAGTTGAGCATGGGAATGCCCACCTCAGCTAGATCATGAAAGCAGAATGAAAAATAATGTATTGTATTGTATTTATTACAGGGCACCTCTCAGCGATTGAATGAACTTCGGATCCTCCTGATAAAGCATTTCACCCGACAAACGACCTCATACTTTAGGGGGCAACTGTTATAGACATTTTTGTGCCTTACAGCATGAAGCATGAAATGTCGATAATCTAAGGGATCCAAAGTCCCTAAACATGTTGTTCCTACCCCTAGAGGAACAAGGTCAGCAAACCACAGCACTGAAAATCAGTTCTCCACCTGAAAACACTCAAAAACAAGCTAATTCTGCATCATGTCAACTGCTCCACTGAGCATCTGCGCTGAATGTCAACTGCCCCACTCTGTACCTGCGCTGAATGTCAACTCTAATGAAGGCTACCTGCGCTGGGCAAGATTGGCCAAGTGGCACAGTCATTCTGCAAGGTGTCAAATGCCCAGGAAGCTTCCAAAATGACACTTGGATCAGGGAATTCGCCTTGTGATGAGTAAGAGGATCTAGATCTCCAAGTGGAAGCAAGAAACTCCAAGTGGACTCAAGAACTGAAGTATAATTGAAGTGGGAGAGGACACTAGTCAGCTTCATGCCAAACTCAAGCTGACTCATCCTTTCTCCAAATCTCCTATATATAGAGCTCTCTCATGAGGTCTAGGGAGGCTGGAATCTGGTGAATGTAAGGAAGTGCTGTTGGTTTGAGTATAGAACTATTGGGTGATTGCTTTGAAGGAGGTGAAGAGGAGATTTCTTTCTGCTGGGAGGTGTTGCTGGATTGGGCCTATTATGGTTGTAACACTCTCAGAACTTTACTTCTTCCATTAATAAAGCATTTGAGGTTCTTCTATATGCATGTGTCTTTGTGGCGTATTGATGCTTGTATATTTGATTTATTCTAATCCTTGAATCAATTATGGATGTATGCTTCTTGTGGTTTCCCTTTCTTGTGCTTTTGCAGGATCTTTGTGTAGCTGGGCCAGTGAAAGAGCAAGGAGCTGGGAGCAAGCAGCAAGGAGAGAAGATTGGGTCAAACATTAGCGGAAGACAACGGTTAGTGGATCTCTTTCTCCCCTCTCTTACATCTCATAAAGAAGTAATCTTGAATAGCTTTGCATTCGGTTGTTGCTGAGGTACTATCACCCTTAGAGTGGGATAGGGTCATTCCGTATTGGATACTTTTCCCAACAACAGACTCCATTGGGGAATGAACATATGTTTGTTTGTTGTTATTGTTTGTTCTATGTTCAATTTGATAAACTATAGACATAGTCTGAAATCAGCCAGGTTGCCTTCGAACTGCTCTTGCTCTGCAATTGCATAGTAGATGAATGCTACTTCAGTCAATCTTTGGTTTAGTTTATGAATTAAAAATTTGACTTGCAAGCACATCTAGATGCCCTGTTGGTAGCTCAATAACCTCTCAAGACATTCCATCATACTTTTCTCATCATTATTCATAAAAAACCAGCTTAACTCATTGAAAACAACTCCACATTTGAGCCAAAACCCATTTCAGTTGTGCTCCCTGGACCATCGCGTTGTCTTCCATTGTGACTCAGTAGTGCAGTAAGTGCGATGCATCTCAATTTCTGTGAAGCCTAGGTGCGATGATTGACTGAACTCTTTTTCCATCTAGAAATTGAGGGTTTTTGACCTGTTTATAGTTTTGTTTGGTTGTTTTGTTGCAAATGAACAGTGCCTCTTTACTAAAGCTTACTTGCATCAGTTATATAAACCTCAATTACATTAGGATTAGTGAATGTTTTTGTGTATTTGTTCCTCATTTACAATCCTTTATCGAAAAGTTACTTTAGTTGATTTGTCGCTTTGGTACAAAAAGTGTCGTAATTTTCGTTTTTTGTTGAAAAGAGAAGTGTCATAAATTCTTCCTTCCCTTGATAATTGATTAAACTTTTCTTGATGCATTCGATTTGATTTGTTTACATTGAAAGTGTCGAAAGAATTTTTTGTCCAAAATTGAAAGTATCGCTTTTTGAGTCTTCCTTTCTCTTTTGAAGAGGAAATTGTCGAACATGTCATTTTGAGTGAAATATTTCAGATATTTGCTCCATTTAGTTTTCCTTTTGTCATCTTTCACATTAAGGAAAGTGAAAACAAATACATGCATTTTCATTTAGAATTTTTTGATTTGTGTGTGAAAATATGATTTAGGGAAATGCACTAGTGTGTGCTCTTTGCTCTTTGCTTAAAAGCACTATTATCTTCATTCCCTAGTAGCTAGGATTTTCATTGCTCAAATAAACAAACATTGTTTATCATTGTAGATTGCATCTTAGGAATTTCAGATTATTATTACGTAGTGAACCATTGAAAGGCAAACTCTAAACAAGATCAACTTTAAAATGAATTTCAATGAACCTAACAACGCTTTAGAACCTAACGCAACATATCTAGAGGTTTAAGCTAGTGATGTGTTCCGACGTCGTTAAAACTAGTAGCTATCATTTTCATTGAAGGTTGGATGATTCCTCCTCCTTGATATGACAAGGGCTAGCACGGACTTGTGGTACCCGTACTATCACGTATATATTGGGAGACCACAATAGGCTTAAATCCTTTATCCATAGGAAACTGAGTCTGTTGTCTTATTGATCGCAATGCACTGAACACAACATTCGGGAGGATTGACTACCATACATAAGTCCTTGGTAATTTCTCTTTAATTTACCATCAAGTTGTATATTGAAGTTTTGCGATTGGTTTGGTAAACCCTTTGTCTACATTCTCTAGAGTAGTTACTTTCATTCCTTTTCGACTCCTTAAAATAAAAGGTCCATCTGAGCACTTGTCCTTTCAGGCTCATTAAAAATCAAAGGAGACTAGAGTCATATTTAGCTTTTTCTCGACTCTTAAAAACTGAAAAAGCAAAGTTGTGTCTAAAGTGTCATTAAAATTAATTGAGCGTGAATAACATCCCTATTCCTTAGCTGATCTTAGGTTGATACATATGGCAAAAAATCTGGATTCTACTGATCAAGGAATCCCTTTTGATGGGAATCCTAGTCCTTTTCCTTATTTTGGAAATATTGGTGCTCCTTATATGGGTACATTGTCCCTTTCGAGATTTACCATAGGCTTTCTAGTATGGCTGTTTTCAACCTCCTTGGTTCAAAATGTCGAGACTTCTCTTAAATCGAGTACACCTCCCACTGGACAAAATCAACCTCCAGTTGATCCTAAAGTTGACCCTTTGCCTTCTTCCTCGTTTGTTTCTCCCTCCCCCTCTTTCTTTTTGCTTGGTGAAAGTGTTGGTACTAGTAACCAAGTGGCTAAGAAGAAGAAGAAAGGGAAGAAGAAGAAGAAGAAGCCAATTGAGTAAGGGGGCAACCAAGAAACCATTGCTTTGAATGCAACATCTGATGAAAATCCGTCCATTAAGCCTCACAAAGTCAAATATCCATGCATAGTGTGTACAGGAGACCATTTCCATCGAAAGTGTCCTTACATTCCTCAGATCTTGGAAGAATGGTCTTCCCGTTCACACCATCCCGTGTCATCAACCTCTAGAGATCATGTTGGCAACACACCATCAACTAGTGATAGCAAAGTTCATGGACAGAAGGTAAAATTCAAGCTTCCATGTAGGTTATGTGAAGTTAGTCACCCCTTTCACCTTTGTCCCTATTTGGATGAAGCCAAAAGAGTGTTGGATAACCATCCTGCTTCACCGCGGTGACTTCCATCTAGTTACAGGAAAATCTCCCTAACTCCTTCACTAGGTGATGAACTGACTGACTTAAATAAACTGTCGGTCGAAACCACTCTCTCTGAAAGTGAATCCTATGAGTATATACCCAACCAAAATCAATAGGTTGAGGTAACAATTGACCCGATTTCAGCTTCAGCTAATCATACCTTTCCCAAAGAGAGTGAAAATGATACCACTCAAGTTCTTTTTGTTACTTCAGATTCTAATGACCTTGGGGGCAATCTACCTATTCCATCAAGACAGGAGAAAAATCCTCCAGTTCTCGTAACTCAAGGGGTTAATTCTCCCATTTCTTCGGTACCCCCTCCAAGTAGTCTAGTCACTTCCTTTGATTGGGATCAACTAGCAGGATCCCGCCTTCCTTCCTATGTGCCTTTCCAGATCATAGTACAAGTTTGTAAAATGATTGTGTCTGGCACTATTATAGATGAAGGTGCATCAGTGAGTATCCTTTCCTCAACTGCTTGGAAAGTGCTTGGTTTGCCATCGCTTGTCCCTGTTACACAAAATTTTTTAGGCTTTAACAGAGGAACCAGTCGACCGTTAGGGATCCTTCCTAAGTTACCTATCACTTTGGGAGGAAAAACCATTTATCTGAATGTGATGGTAGTCCCAGAACCTTTAGATTAAAATTTACTTCTTGTGCGTGACTATGTTTATCACATGGGAGCTATTGTTTCAACACTCTTTCGAGTGATTTGTTTCCCACATGAAGGCAAAATTGTCACCATTGACCAGCTTTCATTTCCCAGTCCAAATATAACTCCTAGTCAACCATCGTCCCTAAATGGTCCATTTATACCAATGGTATCATCACCGCCACAGGTTAATTATGTGGCAACCTGTTCCATACCTACATCAACTGACGATCATTTCAGTGATGTTGTACATCATGTATTGGGGGCATTGGAACCAGATCTCTCCTTCATGACCACTTATGAGTTGTGATCAGGGTCTTCAAGGATAGTTCGTTGTCTTGTGTCAACCTCATTAAAAATTGAAACCAAGGGTCTCTGAGGATAGTTCATTGTCTTGTGTCAACCTCGTTAAAAAATGAAACCAAGGGTCTTCGAGGATAGTTCTTTTACTGTGTCAACCTCATTAAAAAATGAAACAATAGTGGTAAAGATAATTTTCCATGTAGGTTATGTGATTGGTATATCATTCCATTCACCTTTTTCTATCTGGACGAAGCCAAAGAGATGTTGGATAATCGTCCTGCTTCATCGCAGTGACTTCCATTTGGTTATAGGAGACTCGCCCTTTCATCAAGCTGGGGGCATGCAAACCAACTCAAGCATAATTTTCCGTTTCAAGCTTGTGTAAACATGAAACTGAATCCAAGCATAGTTCCCTATGGTTCAAGCTTGTCTAAAAATGAACCCATTTTCAACTTTTAACCCTCGTGATTGCCATTCTATCAACCTTTTCTATCAGATGAACCTTTGTTGTTTTCATCCCATCGCCACCATCTCTTTGGCCGATCATACACTTTCACTTGGTTGTTCTACACTTTTTGAGGAACAGTTGCAATGCCTGGTCTTATTAGCCAGCCTCTTCACATAAATCAACATGTTTTTAGAAGTTCCAACATCATCAGAGCCAATTGCTACCCTGGACACCACTCGTTCCTCAAAATAGAGTCCTCTTTAAACTCTTTTCAGACTCTTTAAACATGAAAAGATTGTCGAGCGCTTGTCCTTTCCAGCTTGTTAAAGTATTGGAAATGTCATCCCTCCTGTATTATTTTATCCTTTTTCAGACCTGAGGGATTATTTTACAAAAAATAACTGATGGATTTTTCTTTTTGTCCCTCTTCAAACTCTCTAAACATGAAAAGGATCGAGTTATCCTTGTCTTTAAACTCATTAAAACAATAGCAACAAACTTGTCCATCTAGACAAGACCAAGTTTCACTGTCGCTAGACTCGTTAAAAATTTAAATAGCGACAGGTTTGCCCGAAGGGATAATTATAGAACAAGAATATGTTATCCTCCTCAATCTTGACAAAAATAAAGAGGTACTTGTCAGCAATGATTGGGGAAAAAGGGAAAAAACTTGAAGAATTTATGGTAGCAAGTCGCTCTTGAACATGACGCTTTCACTTCATCTCAATTATTGAGTTGGGTTGGTTTATTCCATTCACCGATCATCACACCATTGGTCTTTCATACCATCCATATTTTGGGGTTAACGCTACCAATTCATCTCAGTGTCACTGACATGTTCAAGAGAAGTCATTCGATTGAGAAATCACCATTTAGTTAATATCTCATACACTGCAATACCTCCTACCTACATTTTTTCATGACCACCATTCCTGAACCTTGTGTCATCAATTCATTTTCACCTCCAAAGATCATTTGCTTTGTTTCATGTTATAGATGTGGGATACATTAAGGCCCTCCTACGATGAGTTGCTTCTTGTCAACATCAGCTCATTATCCAAGAAGTTGACTTAAAAATAACCCTTTCAGTGTTTTGAAGCTTGCATACATCAATGGCACATTTCTCACTTCCGGCGACAGGTTGACATCAATGGCCTTCGACCGAAAGATTTTGCATGGTGTTCGACATAGGATCATATATTCACACCAAGTGAATTGTACTATAGTACCTTGAGGATCATTATCATTATCGATGATCCCTCTCGTGCCTGTTAACAGCTCACAACATTGGCTGGCAATCAGGCGATGTCTTTCCTTGTTCGACTTCAAAACATCTCTTCACATGGTTTGACTTGTACATCGGGTGAAGATTGAAGGAGTTTGAAGACCCCAGACCTAGTTTCATCCATTTAGGCTGCGATATATTCGGGGATATAAAAACATCAAATGTACAAAGGCTCTACACAGATGATCATCCTAATCATGGATTACGACTCTATATCTGTAGACTCACGAGTCTGTATCTGCAGACGACTATTTGATCTATGTACATGAAATGAAATTTATAAAGCTGAGCATGGGAATGCCTCCCTCAGTTGAATCATCAAAATCATGTTATGATGATGTATTATATTGTAACTTATGCAAGTCACCTTCCTGTTCGAAACTTCGGATCCTCATGATAAAGCATTTCACCCGACATGAATATTTACGACCTCATGCTTTAGGGGGAAACTGTTATAGACATATTTGGGAGCATCAACCCCAAAATTATATGTCGATGTACTAGGGCTCATCAACCCCTAAAAGAGTTGTTTCATACCCTAAAGGAACATAGTCATCTGAATACATCATTCCCAAAAAGTTCCATCTGAGAAACCATCCAGAAATTTCCTAAATTGAACCATACTGACTGCTCCACTAGTAAAGTGAGATGCATACTAAGTGGTACACTGCCAGGGTGTGATGCATACTATTTAGGCCTTCTATAGGGTGCGATGGGTGAGGATGGACAAATTTTCGAGACATTTGTCAGTTGGTTGTTGATGGAATTTTCTAGAAACTTCTCCTGTGCCACTTGCCTCTCTGAATTCGCCCAAGGATGAATAAGGGATCTAGGAAATCATCTCCAATCCCTTATCTTGTGGAACCAATTGTAACAAGTGGAATGACACTAATAAATCCACATAGATGACTCACACCCTTGTGCAAACATCTATAAATGGATCCCTCATCCAAGAGATCTAGAGGCTGGAATATTGCGAATTGCAAGGAAGTGCTGATAGTTTGTAATTGAGGAGAGAGCATTGTATTCTTGTTGTTGTGATGTTGCTATTTCATGAGGCTAAGAAGGATTGAAGCTGGGAATATGATGCTGGACCAGACAACTAGGTTGTAATTCTCCTTTCTATTAATAAAGCTCTTCAAGTTTTCTTCCATATGATTGTGCAATTGTGAATGTTATCATTTGTGAGTTCCATCATTTGTTCATTATATATCTAATTCTGTAATGTTTATATTGTAATAGATCACAATGCTTTGACTATTCTTTGTTGCTGTACTTGTGCAGGTACTCTCCAAGCGTGTTAAGTAAGGGGAGGAGTTGCAGGATCTGCCAAAGGAGAGGGAGATCAATCAAGGGATTAAGCGGAAGTTCCAAGTTGGTCCTATTATCTTTCTCTTATTTATTACACATAGAAGGAATCATTGAATTTCTTTAAACTATTGTTTCTAGGGTAGCTACCAAACCTAGAGGGCTAGCATTCTTTAGGAATACTAGTTTTCCCAGAAACACTAAGCAAACATGGGAACGCATGGGAAGGCCTATGCTGCAATGGTCTCGTATCCAACTGCGAATGACGAGCCAGCAAAAGATCCTACCTATGGGGAGATTGCAGGGAATCACAGTGGATATCGAAGGAGCAAGCGCGCTAGCAGACTTTGAAGTAATAGACATTGTTGATGACAACAATCCCTACACAACGCTATTAGGAATAAATTGGGCCATTGACATGAATGGGGTGATAAATTTGAAGAAGCGAAAGATGATTTTTGAAAAAAAATCTATGCACGTAGTTGTACCTTTGGATCTTGCATAAGGAAAGTGCTACACAGAACCAGTGCGTGACTACAACAGCGACGATGATTTGGACTGCATCAACAAGATAACCCTGTGAGAACAAGACTGGGTGAATCCAGCTATGGATGGACGAATCTCATGGGACCACAAAAGCTCATGCACATCAGATTCTGATGAGGAGATAGAACAATGGAAGAATTGGTTGCACGAGGTAACTGTTTGGTCAATTTAGTGTGTCCTAAATTGCTACATTAGTTATCAATCCGGGAGTCGTAAACTGATGAAGTGTGGCACACTATATGTGCAAGACAACCTCTTTCTTATCTTTTTGTCGTTTTCAGTTTTTATTTTGTTTTGGGGGTTTTTATCTTCGTTTATCTCCTAATATGAATGGAAATCCTATTCCTGAGTTTTAAGACTACTCTAGAAGGCAAGTATGGATATAGATTTTAAGGCAATTGTGTCCTCTATAATGATTTCCAGAACTTAACACTCCAGAGGGTCTTAGAACATACTAGTGATGAAATTAATACTTAAACAAGAATAAAAATGTGCTGCTATTTAAATCAAGCAAATAATGAATTGTTGATCATGAAACTATTATCTCTGTTGCTGTCTAAATACAGAAAAATGAGCACTCAAATAAATAAAAAATTGCAATATAGTAAAAGTAAAATCAATTCACATCATTCATAGTCCAATACCTCACCAGGTAGTCTAAGCTATGGATTTCGGAGATAATGTCAATGATATGAGAAAGTTGATGTCTAATTGCAAAAAAGTAAAACTAAAATCAAATCACATCATTCATAATCTGATTCCTCGCCAGTTAGTCTAAGCTATGGCTTTCGAAGATAATCGTCAATGATATGAGAAAGTTGATGTCTAATTGCATAAAAGTAAAACTAAAATCAAATCACATCATTCATAATCTGATTCCTCGCTAGTTAATCTGAGCTATGACTTTCAGAGATAATCGTCAATGATATGAGCGAGTTGATATCTAATTGCAGAAAAGTAAAACTAAAATCAAATCACATCAATCATGGTCTGATACCTCACCAGGTAGTCTAAGCTATGGCTTTCGGAGATAACATCAATGACATGAGCAATCTGATATCTAAACTAACTACTAAAGCAAGTGAACAAGACTGGAATCAAAGCATAACTGGAATTAAAAAAACTAAGAAAAGTAAAGTCAGCAGAGGTTAATTCCATGTCACTAGTTATTACGAAAATTGCATCAAAAATACCCAGGCCTACTCTGTCCTGAAACATACACACAGTGATCAGTGTTAACAGTAATATACAAAGCTTGTAAAATCATAAACAAGAATGAAATGTTAATATCATAACAGATGAAATATACACAGGTGGATAACTATGAAACATGTACAATGGAGATAAGGAAACAATACGTAAAAAAATTGTACAACAACAAGGAAAACGAAACCTCAGCGTACAGGGGCCCTCTGCACAGCCTCGGTCAACAGGCTATCAATCCAAAATTATGTTCACGCAATCATATAGAAATAGAGTCTTCTTTATATATCAAAACAAAGGAAGAATCCTCTCGTTACGACAGTGGAACTAGTGTCACGACACAGTAACTTTAACAACAAAATTACATTAACAAAGACTAACTCTATGCGTATAGAAACGCGTTATTTATAACAAAAACTTCATAATTGTTTTCCTGTGAAACTATGTCAACAGAAGACACGTAAAAGACAGCGTCCATGGATTTAGCATAATGGTTGCCGAGATTATTAAATCTATCAACTGTGGCTGTTGGATTTGCATCGTGGGGCAGTCTACAGCTGTCAGCATGTCCCCAGGGATCGAGGAATGACCACGAATCCTTCACGTGCTTGAAGATGGAGTCCTGTTGCTGTAGGACTCCTCTGTTTGACCACTTATTAACCACCTTTGACCACGGCTTTCCTTTATGAATCTGGCTGAACCAATAGGACCTTATCCATGTCTAGGTCATTCCTGATCTACCCACGTGTTCCATTTTTCCCGATGACACCTGAAACCTGGAGTTTAACAAAACAGCTGCGGAAAGTTGAATGAGTTGCGGAAAGTGGCTGCATTTCGCAGCTCATGAGAAAAATCTAAGTCAAACAACAAACACAAAAACATAGTCAGAAAACCACTTAAGTGCTCTTTTAGAATCAATATGCAATGATTTTGATAGCTTATGAGGTTCCAGGTGAGGGGAAAAGGTCTAGGAAAGTGTGTAGGAGATATGTAGTTTCGGGACTCAACATACCCCCACTGTGAAGGTGTTGCATGTCCCCATGCAACCAAAAATTTTACCATCCTCCTTTTAGTTCATGTGTTCTAAGACCTCTGCCACTACATCCAACCTTCTTTTCTTCTTTCTTGGGACCACTATCATCCTCGGCTTCCTTATTAGACACCTAAATTTGAGGTTGATGAGAGCCCTGCTCAATCTCCTATTCTTTTTCTTTAATTTTCTATTTTTCTTCTGCCATAGCCCAAGATGTAACATGGTTTTGTCATGAATAATCTTATCTAACCTTCCCTGTTCCTTCAATGTTTCATTTTCTCTTTTGATGTGTCTATTTAAGACCTCCAGCTCAAAAACTTCCTGTTTTAGTGATTGGATTTGAGCTACCTGAGCTGTATTAGGCTGGGTAGATGAAGTGCCTGGATCTGTGGCCATTTTCTCCAAGGCCTCAATATAATCATACATTTCTTGCTGGACTGGATCTATCTCAGGTGTGGTCTTCCCTGGGCTATCCCCAAAATCTGGTTGAGAAGGACTGATCTCAAACTTTGGCCGAGAAGGACTATTTTCAAAATCTGGCTGAGGAATAGGAATATGGTGTGGGCCATGGCCAGGAGGGATTGTTGAAGGTTGTTCCAATGTTTCTCCTCCTAAATCAGTAAAGTGGGGCCCTTTTGTTTGTACCTTCCTCAATTTTCCTTTAAGTCTGGAGCTCCTCCTTAAATTTTGTGAACTAGTGTCTTCTTTCTCCACACTCTGTTTTTCTTTCCCTTTTCTCTTTGCTGCAGCTAACTGTTCCTGAAGGTAAACTAGTCTTTCAGACAGTATTTGGTGGTCCTCTTCTAAGGAAGGTTCTGGGGTTTGATACATAGCCTCAATATTTCTTTTCCCTTTTGATTTTCTTGGCTTCTTACCCTCAGTTCTTTCCTTCCTACTTTCAGACAATTTTTCTTCCCTACTAGTTTCTTAAACTATGTTAGTAGGAGTGTCCTGAATTCTATCACTTGTTTTCTTTCTTCTAATTCTCCTTGATGAGCTGCTGTCAGGGGTTTCTTGTGGATCTTGAAAGAAATTTCTAACTAAAAACTGCTCCCAGGTGTCCTTCTTTTCCTTTAATTGTCTTTCAATCAAAATTTTCACAAGGACGTGATGATACAAGTGGGGTTCTACGTCCCTCAAATTATTTTGGATGGTGATGGACATTTTCTTCAGGCTATTTAACAAGAAGTAGGGCAAATTAATAGTTTGGTTTTCTAGAAAATTCATCAACAACCGGGTGTGATACATGTACATTGATCTGAATCATCCCTCACATGTGATGAATTTCTGGATTATCAATAATAGACTAGCCAATTTTTCTTCTAAAGTAGAGACAGGGATTTCACATTTAAAGATGGTTACATACATACTTGGATTTCGTAGGATAACCCTCCATGCTCTCTCGTCAAAGCTTTTATTTTTGAACCAACGTTCTCCCTCCTGTAGGAGTTCAGTTGCAGCTACTATGGATGCCTATGTGACAGAGAATTTAAGGTCTCCTACCTCAGCTCCCACACCATCAAAAGACCTCGCAAAAATCTTCGTAACTTCATTGTTGTAGCCTTTATATTTCTGAATAAATTGTAGCCACCAGGCCTTCCTTAGCATGCTTTTTAATTGTGGATACCCTTTCATAAATTTGGGCCCTTCTGGCTCTGCCCTCAACAAAAGACCCATTCCTTCCTCCTGTCTTAAATGCGTCTACATGGGTATTGGATGAACAGAGGTGAGACAGCTGGTTTAGCGGGGAATGGACAAGATTTATGGAGAAAAACCAGTGACTGTAAATGGAAAACAGAGAATAGGTAGTGGGAGTGAGTTTATGGAGTGGAGCGGAGGCTTATGTGAATGGGGTAAGAATGCAAACATGACTTCAATAGAATAGTAGGGGAGTAAAGTGAGCCCGACAGAGTCTTAAACTTGATGGCTACGAAGTAGACGTAAACATGCTCATGAAATGGCTGCGGAATTTGTGTGGCGAAGAAGAGCCATGATCAAATTGACCACGTCCCCATAATTATAGGTGGAGTGTCAAAGTACAACCAAAGACGAGTTAAATCCGAAGGCTTGATCATGAGGCCATTTGAAAAATAAATGCAATGTTCGTAGAGGAATCATATAAATGTTGTGGAACGGTTATGGACGCTATCAATTCCAATCATTGAATATAATGGAGCTGTGGTTTCATAACTATATAAAATGTGCTCTAAATGCTATTTGAAATAAATCTTACTCATACCTTGGAAATTTTTTCAATTTTCGTCCATTAACCTTTGATCAGCTACTCCCCGTTGATGCTTTTAGGTGGCTCATATCTTCAAAATAGGTCCTTGGTCACACCTGCATTTGATTTTCATGATCACTTAACTAACATCTGATTGTTAGTGTTGAAAAATAGAGTGATGGTTGCAGAATCAGCTTCTAGCTGCGGAAACTGGGTTCAGCTGCGGAAACTGGCACAGTGATCATATGACTGAATGGAGATGGATAAATAATGACTGAATGAATGAAAATGGTCATAAAAGGAATTTTATTGGCAGAATGAGATGATGAAATGAAGTGAAGTGAAATGAGGTGAAATGAAGTGAAGTGAGATGTCATGAAACTATGAATACAATGAGAGAATATTTTTTTTGGAAAATATAGGGCGTCAAGAGTTCCTGATTTTCGCCCTGTATTTTCTGTATAAGACTGCCAAACAATGATTGGTTTTTAGGCTTATACACATTTTTTTTTTTTTTTTTTTTTAATAAAAACAGAAAAGAACAAAGGCTAGGCTGGTGGAGAAGAAGGATTCTCCTTCACCAGCCTTATTGCAGAACCATCTTGAAATATTTTGACAAATTCCTCTTTTGAGAGTGGATTATGATAGATCTTTAATTTGTGGCCATTCACAATAAGAGGAGTTTGATGTTCATCAATGGTTTTGATTCTTACCACTCCATTGCTAAAGATTTTTTCAATCTCATATGGCTCAAGCCAATGAGTCTGAAATTTTCCTTTAAAATCTTTAAACTTGGAATCAAATAGCAATGCCCAATCTCCTTCTTTAAACTTTTTCTCGTTGATGTATTTATCATGCCACTTAGCTCTTTGATATTGAACTAGATCAGTTCTTAGGATTTCCTCTTGTCTGATCTCATCTAGCTCATTCGACTGCTCCATTCTATGCTTTTGGGCTTTTGATAGATCCATTCCCTACTGAACTGCCATCTTTAAAGTTTTGACTTGGAGCTCAATGGAGAGCACGACTTCTTTCCCATAAACAAGTTCATAGGGAGAATGTCCTGTTGTATTTCTCCATGTAGTTTTGTAGGCCCATAAGGCTTCAGGAAGCCTTTCTGCCCAATCTCTTTTGTGTAGATGAACAGTTTTGGTAATGATGCATTCAAGAACTTTGTTTGTAGATTCCACTTGACCATTTGCTTGCGGATGGTAAGGAGTAGATCTTCTGTGCTTGATTTTGTATTCTTCCATCAGCTTCTCCACCAGGTTGGATGTGAATTGACTTCCCCGATCTATCACAATTTCTCTTGGAACACCAAAGCGAGTAAAAATATCCTCGTAAAGAAATTTAACAACTAAATGCTCAGTAGCAGAAAATAATTCTTTGGCTTCTACCCATTTAGTGACATAATTAGTACATACCAATATATAATTTCTTTGTTTAGATGGTGGGTTAATAGGTCCAATGAAATCTAAAGCCCATTTTTCAAAGGGTGCAATGAGTACCTGTGGTTGCAATGGCATTTCATTTGAAAGGGTAGGTTTCCCTACTCTTTGGCAGCTGTCACACCTTTTGACATATTGTTTTGCATCTTTGAAGAGGGATGGCCAATAATATCCTAAAGAGAGGATTTTATAGGCTATCCTTTTGTCAGCAAAGTGTCTTCCACATGGTTCATCATGGCATGCCTTGAGGATATCAGGCATTTCATCTTCCCTAACGCATCTTCTGATCACAAGATCTGGCCCTGTTTTAAACAATTCGAAATCCATGAATATTTTCAACTCTCCTGACTAATCTTTCTTTTTTCACCAGGAAATAAATGTGGAGGTAATTTCCCTGTAACCAAATAGTTAGCTATATCTGCATACCAAGGGGTCTTAGTAGTTACTGCAAATAAATATTCATCAGGAAACTTATCCTCTACAGGAGAATCTTATTTAGTATTATGAATCCTAGACAAGGAATCAACTACTGTATTTTGTTTCCCTGGTCTATCGAACACAGTAATATTGAATTCATATAAAAGTAGGAGCCACCTTGTAACTCTGCAATTAGTAATAGGTTTGTTCATTAGATATCTAATTTCAGAATGATCAGTATGAATAAAATTTTCATAGCCTGTTATATAATATTTGAACTTATTGATTGCATGAACAACAACTAAGAACTCTTTTTCAGTCACAGTATAGTTCAACTCACTCGGAGTTAAATTTTTACTGGTATGGTAAATGGCATAAGGAACTAAATCTTTTTGACCCAACACAGCTCCTAAAGCTGTATCTGAAGCATCTGTAGAAATATGGAAAGAAAGTTTCTAATTTGGTCCTCTCAAGATAGGCGCTTCAGATACTCAAACATTGATTGACAATCAGGATCCCATTTGAATTCACAGTCTTTTGTAAGTAGTTTGAAGAGTGGAGATGCTATTTTAGTGAAGTTTTCTATAAATCTTCTATAATATCTAGTAAATCCTAGAAAACTTCTAACATCTTTTTGACAATTTGGAGATGACTTCAACTTTTGATGTATCAACTTTAATCCCATCCCCTGAAATATGATATCCTAAAACAATACCTTCCATAAACATCATAAAGCATTTTTCATGGCTTAATGAAAGGTTTGTCTCTTTACATCCTATAAGGACTTTTTCCAAATCTTCTAATGCCTCTTCAAATGAATTACCATAAACTATAAATTCATCCATATAAACCTCTACACAATCATGAATTAGATTAGAAAAAATTCCTAGTACCGCTCTTTGGAATGTTGCGGGTGAATTACATAATCCAAAAGGAAGCACTCGATTAGCAAAAGTTCCCCATGGACAGGTAAATGTGGTCTTATCCTGATCCTCAGGTGCTACTTGAATTTCATTATAACCACTAAAACCATCCACAAATGAAAAATACATTTTGCCTGCTAATGTATCTAATACTTGATTGATAAAGGGCAAGGGAAAGTGATCCTTCAAAGTTTCTTTGTTCAATTCCCTGTAATCAATCCATACCCTCCATTTACCATTCTTTTTGGGTACTATAACCAAAGGAGAAACCCATCGGCTATCTGAAATTGGATAAATGAAGTTTACATTGACTAGTTTTTGGAGCTCTTCTTTCACTATCTCCCTAAGATTTGGATTCATCCTTCTCTGAGGTTGTCTGATTAGTATATTGTTTTCCTTGATATAGATATGATAGATGAAAGTCTTAGGGTCAATACCGTTCATATCAGTATACTCCCATGCAAATGTAGTAGAATGTTTTTGCAATATTTTGGTTAGCTCTTCCTGTTGTGACTTTTCCAAATTTTTGTTGATATTCAATGTTTTACCTGGAAGAGTCACTAAGGGATGGAGAAAGTCGATGTGAGTCGACAGTGATTGTTTGCAAGGTCTAGCTCAGCTGGGAGGCAAAATTGCACACATTTTGGGAGGAAGAGTTCAGGCTGCTAGAAGGCAAAGCAGGCATGCTCTACACATTTTCCGAAACGAACTGTCATTCGGGGCTAGATAGTCAGAATTGCGCAAATTTCCAGAGGAAGAGGTTGGGCTGTAGGAAGGGTCAACAAGCAAGGATTACAAAGTTTTTCTGGGGAACTGCCTGGGAGACTAGTAGCCAAACCTATGCAATTCCTAGAGGGAACTGCCAGTTGGCTGCAGGGGTCACTGATAGCTAGATCTGCACAATTCCCAAAGGGAACTTCCAGTTGGCTGTTGGGGTCACTGGAAGCCAGATCTGCACAATTCCCAGAGTGAACTACCAGTTGGCTGCTTGGGTCACTAGCAGCAGAAATTGTGCAATTCCTGGAGGGAACAGGCAATCTGCTGCTTGGAGGTGCTGGGTGGGAAAATCACATTAAGGCCAGGAGGTTGACCTGCTGATCATCTCTACGCAATTTTTGAGTTGAGCTGACTGATGGGCAGCGGGAGGCATGCTCATGAGTACTATGCAATTTATTAGAGTAACAACCAATCAACTGTTTGGATGGCTAACATGAGAGATGATTGAATTTCTTGCGGGCATCACAACTTGAAATAAATAGCTTGGTGCTTTTGCACTGTTCTGGTTGACATTCGATCGAGTCGAAAGAAGGGTGATGGTTTGGATATTAGTGAGTATTTTGGTCATCAGAACTTTAGCAAAAATGACTAAGTGTGTGAACAATCGAAATATGCATAAGTGATCATACGGACACACACTCGCATGAATTGATGATGAAATGACCAAACCACCCAGACACACATGTTTAACATGACCGACAGACGGTGCAAGAAACAAGCACAACACTCGTGATTGATCATTGATGATCAAGATGATACTTGTGCAATAGTGAATGTGACTCCGCATGTGAGTGTGACAGATGCTTTCATGGTGAACACAACAAACACATACGAATAAAAGCCTTTGAGCATAAGTAGAAAACAGTCGCAAAGCATGACTTAGACATAAACATGTAGAATTGAGTGCAATAAACAAGAAAGGCAAATGTAAAAACTCGCACGAGCTCACAGAGTGAATCCGAGTGTGTGTATTCATCAAGCAGAGAGAAAATGGACACAATACTAGCCAAGTGCTGCAGTGTCATGAGTCTCTCCAAATTTCAGCCACATACTCTATTCAAAATCCCGAACGTAGTGGTTGGAAGCACTTATTTCTGGAAACAAAAATAATAATATATCAATCAAACCAAATGAACATGAACGAAAATAGTAAGCAGAATCAAACAAAGTGAAAGCAAAGGCAACAAGCAAAATGAACTGAATGAAAACAACAAGCAGTAAGAAGACTATGTACATGGCATGAGCACGACCCGACCTATTGGAAATAATGCTTGAGATCTTGGCTGTTGATGGGAAGGTTTTCAATCCTCCCGTCGAGTGATCACAAATGATACGTGTATGGTCCAAGCTTCTTGTGAACTATGTACGGCCCAATCCATAGGGACTGGAACTTCGTATGTTTTCCTTTGTCTTCATGAGGTTTATCCCATTTCAGAACTAAGTCATCCACACTGAACCTAGCTTTCCCTAAAGACTTCTTATGTAACCACCTCTTGATACAGTTCTGGTGGAGTATGAACTTTTATTTTTCTTTCAACATTTCTTCCTTGAGCTTATGTAGAGCGTCCATCCTACGCTGAACTAGTTGGAAAAGGCTTGCCTTGAGATTCTTGCGAAAGTTGAAGAGAAGGCAAGTAGATACTTGGTGAGAGGATGGCTTCTTTGCTATAGAACAGGAAGTATGGTGAGGTGTTCAGAGAGGGCTTAGGTGTTACACGATCAGCCCATAGCGCATTCATGAGGGTGGTATGCCAGTTGCGATGTTCAAAGAAAATGGTATTCTTGATTATATAGATGAGGTTCTTATTTGTAGACTCTACTATACCGTTTCCTTGCAGATAGTAATTCGATGAATGTTTTAACACAATACCAAAGTGTAATGCAAAGGCATAGAGTTTCAAAGATGAAAAATAAGTTGCATGATAAAAAACAAGCGATACTAGAACGTAGAAGCGTGAGATGATATTCTGCTGGAGGAAGCCGATGACCTCTTGGTCGTTCACTTTACTAAGCGGAACTGCCTCTGTTGATCGCGTGAAGTAGTCAGTTGTTGTTAGGATATAGCAATGTTTCTTTGATGAATGAGGGAAAATTTCCCCAATAATGTCCAGGCCCCACTATTGGAATGGTTCAGTCACTGCAAGACAGTGTAGTGGGGCTACTGATCTATGTGTTCTATTGCTGCATCACTGGCAAACCGAGCATTTCCAGGCATAGGCATGCACATCCTTGAATAATGTGGGCTAGTAAAAACCAGCTTGCATAACCTTGTGTGTCGTGGAATTTCCCACAAAGTGACCCCTGACAGGTCCATCATGCAGATCTTGAAATACCTTCTCTGATTCCTGTGCCTCTAGGCACCTAAGCAAAACTCCATTACTGCGATTTTTGTAAAGCACTCCGTGCACCCACTAATATTGTAAGGCTTTCAGGCATAATGCCCTCTTCTGTCTAATAGAAAAGTGAGAGGGTACGGTGCCATTCTCAAGGTATTGGCATACATATAGGTACCAAGAGGTTCCATTTTCCATGGGGTTTTCTCGCCTTATTTCGTACATTTCAATCTCTTACTCCCAACCGGGGAGATGTTCTTCCTTCTCCAGAGCATGTACTACTTTAGCTACAAGTTTGTAGAGTCCATGTCCTTTGATTATGTGCATTAGCTTGATTTCAATATCATATTCTTGCAAACCTGTCATCCAGTTCACACGTCATTCTCCCAGCTCTTATTGTACTAGCAATGTATGAACTACTGGGTGCATTATGAAGACTATGCAGTGGTTCTTCAGCGTAGGGCCTAAAGTGTTTCACTGCCTTGTAAACTACATAAGCATGTTTTTCAATGGCAGGGCAGTTAAGCTTTGGTCCTTGCATCCTTGCACTCATGAAAGAGATAGGACATTCATCATTAGTTTCGTCTTTCTGAGTGAGTACTACAGCTAGTGAGTTATTGGAAGCGAAGATGTATAGTAGGAAATATTTTTTGAAATCTGTCCTATAAAGTGTGGGTGCTTCGATAATGGCTTGCTTAATCTTTGTGAATGCGTGCTTTTCTTTCTTTCCCCGGGTGTACACTACATATTTCTTAATCATGTCTAGCATGGGATTGACTATTTTCGTATAATCCGAGATGAACTTTTGAAGGAAGTTTATCTTGCCCAAGAAGGATTGCATAGCTTTCTTGTTGACTGGGTGAGGAATCCATGTGATTGCTTGGACCTAGCCTAGATCCACCTTGATCCTGCTCTTGGCAACAATGTTTCCGAGGAGTTTCCCCTCTGAGACGAAGAATACAATCTTCTTAGGATTCAGGGAAATCCTGTATCTTCGGCATCGCTCGAAAATCTTCTTAATATGGCATATGTTGTCTTCTCATCTTCTTGAGAACACAACCACATCATTAAGGTAAACCACCATGCTCTGCCTAATGAGTTCATGAAAGGCAATTTCCATAGTGTGCTGAAATGTTGCGCCTATGTTTACAAGCCCAAATTGCATTCGTCTATATGCAAATGTACCCCACTTGGTACGGAAAGTAGTTTTGAGTCTGTCAAGTTATGCTACCAGAACCTGATTGTATCCTGAAACACCATCAATGAGAGATAACATCTTTGCCCCAGATACTGTTTGCAAAATGTGGTCCATAGATGGCACGAGGTAGTTGTCTTTGTCTGAGGCGTGATTAATGTTCTGGAAATCGACACACAAGCGAATTTCCCCAGATTTCTTTCATACAGGCACAAGGTTGGAGACCCAAGTGGAATAATGAAATTTATATATGATCTGTGCATCCAAAAATTTAGTAAGCTCTTTCTATCTGAGGGTTTGAAGTGACGGATATACTTTTCTCAGTTTTTGTTGATATGGCTTGACCCCTTTCTTGATTGGGATGATATGTTGGATGATCCGTGTGTCATAAGTATTCAAGTCATCATACATCCATGCGAACACATCTCAGTGCTATTTGAACAAGTGGATGAAGGCTTGCCATTCTTGTTGTGTACAACATGTGCCAAGATTAACAAACTTTGGATCCTTTTCTGTTCCCAGGTTTATTAGTTCGTGCCTCATGGTGGAACTATCGGTCTTGCTATTTCTTGATCCTTGGAACTGCTCTTGCAAGACATATAGCTTTTCTAGTGATACCACACCTTTTGTGATAATGTGGCCTTTCATGTCATCAAATCCTATTTGCAAAGAGTGCTCGTGTTACGGGATAGACGCTTTGTACAAAATTTCAATAGTAAATCTATCCCTAATTGGTGACATTCTTGAGGCTGCATTTGCTAGTGCACTGTCAGCTGCATTATGCGTACATGGCACAACAATGATATTAAATTCTTGTAAGTTTGATATTAGTCGCCATACCTCTTCTTGGTAGTTTTTTAGATGTGGTGATGAACACTGAATGGTGTCACATACCTGCAGTACCACTATCTCAAAATCACCTACCACTTTAAGCATGACCACTTTGAGTCTGATGGCCTTCTATAAGCCCAACACGAGTGCTTCATATTCTGCTACATTGTTCATGCACTCAAACTCCAAGCAGCTTGACACGATATGTTTCTTGTTGCAAGGTTCTATTAGAACACACCTAGATCTTTGATCCGTTGAAGTACAAAGTCCACAACTCGTCTATACACAGACTGCTTGATGTGCTAGTACTGCTGCTACTACTATCAATGCTACTACTGCTACTATTGATACAATGTGTTATACAACTTTCATTACCAACATTTGGGCAAGGAAGGAGTCCCAACTGTGTGTCTGATGGGGTTGGAGCTGGCCATGCAGGATAACACCTCAACGTTGTCTCAAGGAGGCAGTTGCCAAAGATGAGTTCTGTGAGAGCCAATGGTTCATTCTCACCATTGATGGGAGTGATATTATGCTTCATGTACCTCTCGGATTCCACGAGGATTTGGTTGCACATTTCCTTGGGTGGAAGCCACATGTGAGACTAGTCCATATCAAAATATCCATCTAGCTTACTGGACTAGTCCCTACTGTGTAATAGACCATACGCTTCTAGGATGTCCACAAATGCTATGTTCATACATTGGTGCACTCGACTATCATGGCATAGTCAAATGATAATGTCTCGTAATTCACCAATGAATGGTACCAATGTTCATTCAAGTTGGATGATTCGCGTGTTTGTCTCGCTCCACTGTGCATTGATCCTTTTAGCGATGGGGAGTGGCATGATATTGGTTGCCACATGGGGATCAACCAAACAGTTGTGAACATTGTAGTTGAAGATTTCAAGAGATAACAGAAATGGAGGGAAACTTGAGTTTTCTTCTTCCATTCAGAGTGTATTGAACACAGTTGAAAGAGATCCGGGGGTACACTTGCTCCCTTTCTAGTAGAGTCTGCAATGTCTACTGTTATCTGTCCCAAAGTGCCCAGTAAGATATCTCGTTGACTCTGCATCTTAGCCAACTTGAACAAGTTGATGTTTTGTTGGCTTGTTGGGGCCTGACTGAGGTTCGAAGTTAAGTAGCCAAATAAATCCCTTTAGTACTAGCCCTTTGGCAATAGTCTATAGAGGGTGGACTGAGGTCTCAGCCGAAGTAGTATGGGATGATGCTAGAACAAGGTTTCCAGACCCTTGAGATGTCTGAGAGGTTCGACTAGTCCACTGTTTGTTCCTGCATGTAGGTTGCTTTGTGCACTTTCCCGTTCCTCACAACCTAATACACTGCCTTCGCGCAACGCTAACCAAGGGATGTGGAGCTCCCGCGCCGTGCTCTATGCTATTACCCGAGATCTTACTTATCTTCCAGTACTAGTTAATTACCTTTTCCTCCTTGAATGTCTTAAGTTATAATTAGTTATACAACGAAATTCATACAGGTTTGCGCAGTAAATAAATAGTATACTTGAAAATTATATCCAATCATGCATTAAACCAGGAAAAGATACACAGAAATGTAGTAAAAATTCTCTTTATGAATTCTCCCAACAGTTATAGACTCAACCTGCCCCGTGCACTCAGTTGTAGGGGTCCACACACTTAGCTACAGACTACTAAGCCTCTGCCGACTCAGCTGGAGAGCCTTCTCCTACTCGACGACCCACAGACACACTTTACACTTCGACTCAATGACTTAGACTTCTTCTCTTCTTCTATTCTCTCCTGTATTCATTATCTTATACACTTAGAGCATCACTCTATTTATACAATCCCATGGTTCGCGGACCATGGGTAGGTCTATCCAGCTGACATTACATTACAAAAACTAGGGCGAACAACCCTATGACTGTATTATAATTTTGCACCCCACGCCCACAATTCATGGAGCTTTTACAAAAAGATTCGGTCAAAGCTTGGGCTTTAATACCTAAAACCTACCTTTGGGGGATTCCATGCCGAAAAATCCCCCAACACAAACATCGTGACTTGCCCTCAAGTCACTTTGTCGATGCAGAGATCTTTGCGCGGAGTCCCTCCAAATGTGCTCAAACTGCGGCAAAGTCAGTAATACACTCAGTTGTTTCCTGTTGGATCTGTTGCATGCATTGTTCCGAGACCATTATGTCAGAAGTGCTACTCTGAATCAGTGTGTGCATCCCATGCATGTTTGTGACCTTGCCTTCAATTTCTGCTATGATCGTGAAGGCCTCGTCGATCCAAGTTTGAACATGTGCCTTTAGGACTACTTCCTTGTGTCGTGCCACATCCACCTGGTCTTTCAATGCTTTGGCTTGTTGCATCAGGGCGAGCCTCTGAGTGAGGGCCACCGTCTGCACAATTCCTTTGACGTAGCCATAGTATTGTTGGAGTTATCGAGCCTCTATCTCTAAGAACTAGATGTTGGGGTCCTCCTGCAGATTTGTGAGGACCTCAAATCATTCTTCTAAGATGTTGGTGTAGTCTCACACTACATTGCCAATTTCATCCAGTCTCACTGCGATAGTGATAGCGCACTATTCTCTGACTTCTGGAGGGCTAGACGGTTTTGCCTTTAACCATAGCTTAGTGATCTGAAGGTTCAACTCCAGCTGAACGTTTGTCATTTCCTCCCCTGCCTCATGCACCCCTACTGCTAACCTGTGGATGCGTGCCTTTGCTAGAGTGGCTGCTGGGATGGCCATCTTTGGGACGCTTTGAAAAGCTTCATCTATGACTTGTACCAACTGTCGATTTTGCAACACCACTTAACTGCGCTGCAAGCTTAACCGTTCCATTTTTATTTTCTGCTCACTAATGACTTGCAGTCCACGACTCTCCCTAGTTCGCAGTTCTGCAGTTATCCCATCCTATAGAATGTATAAGGTGTCCCGCAGGAGTGCAGCGAGGTTGATGCTAAGACCCTTCAACGCATTAATCGTAGGCCTATTAGCCTCATTTGCTATCTCTAGTGCCCTTTCTGGCAACACTACGGTATTCGTCACCCGATCACACATCATCTGTTCCATTGTTGTTGTTCCAACTACGAGGCTGGTTGAAAGGGTACTAGCCTAAGGTGTGCGCATTTGCAACTCCTATAGCTGTGCTCTGAGGGCCCCCAACACAATCTGATTCTCCTGTATGAAATTTTGGAGGGTCTCAGAGGTGACATCACGCACTATCTCACCAATGTCGTGTAGATCACCATCAGTTAGGGTGATTGGGTCAATAGACAACTTTGATGCCTTGACCCTCTTGCGGGACCCTGTCCGCTCAGTTGGGTGCTGGTGCTTCAACTGTGTTGACACTGTTTGTGGGTCAACGCCTCCCTCTTCAACCTCTTCTTCCTACCCATGTGAAGGCAATGTTTGGCCCTCGCATGCCTTCAAAAAGATGCATAGGTGATCATACGGACACACACTCACATGACTTGAGGACGAAATGACCAAACCACCCAGACACACATGTTTAACATGACCGACCAACAGTGCAAGCGACAAGCGCAACACTCGTGATTGATCATTGATGATCAAGATGATGCTTGCACGATAGTGAATGTGACTCTGCATGTGAGTGTGACAAATGCTTTCATGGTGAACAAAATAAACACATACGAAGAAAAGACTTTGAGCATAACCAGAAAAAGGTCGCAAGAATGACTTAGACATAAACATGCAGGCTTGAGTGAAATAAACAAGCAAGGTGAATAAATGTAAAGACTCACACGAGCTCACAGAGTGAACCTGAGTGTGTGTATTCATCAAGTGAAACTCTCCAAGGGAGGCTTCGAAATTGGTGTAGGCCAAAATTTTTTAGGGTGGTTGTAGCCGCTATAACACTTGGCAATACACTGGTAGAACTCCAACTTCTCTTTTTTGGTTCATTTCTACCATAGGGTCTTGGTCCTTCAGGGAGTATTCAATTGCTGTGCATGTTACATTAGTTTCCCCACTTACCCCATGGACATACATGGTTCACCCTTTGCCAACTCAGTCAAACACAATCAAAAGTTTAGCTTAGATCTCAGTGTTTTGAATCTGGGAAGGGTAGTTTAGCCTGCGAGTTGAAGTTTTTCAGAGTATAAGTTTTCATCTCTGGTGTTGCTCCACTACTAGAAGACCTAAACAATGCCTTGACAAAGTCACATGGGAACACACACATTACTCCACTGCCAGCGAGCTTGATCACTATCTTGGTGGAGTTGCATGCTTCACCTATTTGTGCAGGAAGCCTTTCTCTTCTTTCGTCTTTGTATTTTTTAAGAGAACTATGCATAGGAACTTATTTATTTTTGCGGTGGAAGAGGGATCTTGACTTATTAACAGAAGAAGAGGTTGTTCCTTCATAGAAGCATGTAGGACCTCTGACATAGATTTTCTTGTTTAGATTTTTCCCCTTCTTCGTTTCTACTAATTGGATTAGCTTCAACACACAGAGCAGAAAGTTGAGTATAAGCATGGGGCTTCCCAGTGTGGACACAGGTTCACGGTTAGACCAAAACTTCCCTTACAGATGGTTCATATTTTCCATCACGTCTTCATCGGCCGAAGGTTGTAACCAAGCAGAGAGAAAATGGACACAAGGCTAGCCAAGTGTTGCAATCTCATGAGTCTCTTCAAATTTGAGCCACATACTCTATTCAAAATCTAGAACGTAGTGGTTGAAAGAAATTATTTACGGAAACAAAAATAATAATATATCAATAAAACCAAATGAACGTGAACAAAAATAATAAGCAGAATCAAACAAAGCGAAAGAAAAGGCAACAAGAAAAATGAACTGAATGAAAACAACAAGCAACAAGCAGACTATGTACATGGCATGAGTGCGAACCGGCCTATTGGAAATAATGCTTGAGATCTTGGCTATTGACGGGAAGGTAATCCTTCCCTCGAGTGATAGCAAATGATATGTGTATGGTCCAAGCCTCTCATGAACTGTGTACGGGCCAATCCATAGGGACTGGAACTTCATATGTTTGGCTATGTCTTCATGGGGTTTATCCCATTTCAGAACTTAGTCATCCACATTGAACCTAGCTTTCCCTGAAGACTTCTTATGTAACCACCTCTTAATACGGTTCTGGTGGAGTATTAATTTTTATTTTTCTTTCATCATTTCTTCCTTGAGCTTATGGAGAGCATCCATCCTACATTGAACTAGCTGGAAAAGGCTTGCCCTGGGATTCTTAGGAAAGTTGAAGAGCAGGCAAGTAGAAATTTGGCAGGAGGATGGCTTCTTTACTGTAGACCAGGAAGTATTGTGAGGTGTTCAGAGAGGGCTTATGTGTTACACAGTCAACCCATAGTGCATTCGTGAGGGAGGTATGCCAGTTACACTGTTTAGAGAAAATGGTCTTCTTGATTATACAGATGAGGTTCTTATTTGTAGACTCTGCTATGCCATTTCCTTGCAGATAGTAATTCGATGAATGCTTTAACAAAATACCATTATGTAATGCAAAGTCATAGAGTTTCAAATATGAAAAATAAGTTGCATTATAAAAAACAAGTGATACTAGAATGCTAAAGCATGAGATGATATTCTACTCGAGGAAGCTAATGACATCTTGGTCATTCACTTTATTAAGCGAAATTGCCTCTGTTCACCGCGTGAAGTAGTCAGTTTTTGTTAGGATATGGTGGTGTTTCTTTGACGAATGAGGGAAAATTTCCCCAATAATGTCTAGGCCCCACTGTTGGAATGGTTTAGTCACTACAATACGGTGTAGTGGGGCTATTGATCTATGTGTTCTACCGGTGCATCGCCGATAGACCGAGCATTTGCGGGCATAGGCATGCGCATCCTTGAATAATGTGGGTTAGTAAAAACTAGCTTGTATAACCTTGTGTGTCGTGGTATTTCCCGAAAAATGACCCCCAACGGGTCCGTCATGCAGATATTGAAGTACCTTCTTTGATTCCTGTGCCTCAAGGCACCTGACCAATATTCCATTACTGTGCTTTTTGTAAAGCACTCCATGCACCCACTGATATGTTAAGGCTATCAGGCACAATGCCCTCTTCTGTCTAGTAGAAAAGTGAGAGGGTACGGTGCCATTCTCAAGTTACTGGTGTACGTATAGGTTCCAAGAGGTTCCATTTTCCGTGGGGTTTTCTCACCTTATTTCATACATTTCAATCTCTTACTCCCAACTCGGGAGATCTTCTTCCTTCTCTAGAGCATGTACTGCTTCAGCTGCAAGTTTGCAGAGTCCATGTCCTTTGATTGTGTGCACTGGCTTGATTTCAATATCATATTCTTGCAAATCTGTCATCCAGTTCGCACATCATTCTCCCATCTCTTGTTGTACTAGCAATGAATGAACTATTAGGTCGGGAACAAAGACTATGTAGTGGTTCTTTAGCAAATAGGACCGGAAGTGTTTCACCGCCTTGTGAATTGAATAAGCATGTTTGTCAATGGCAGGGTAGTTAAGCTTTGGTCATTGCATCCTTGCACTCATGAAAGAGATGGGGCGTTCATCATTAGCTTCGTCTCTCTGAGCGAGTACTACAGCTAGTGAGTTATCGGAAGCGAAGGTGTATAGCAGGAAATCTTTTTTGAAATCTGGGCTATAAAGTGCGGGTGCTTTGGCGATGGCTTACTCAATCATGGCGAATGCATGCTTTTCCTTCTTTCCCCAGGTGTACACTACATCTTTCTTAATCATGTCTAGCAAGGGATTGACTATTTGTGCATAATCCAAGATAAAATTTTGGAGGAAGTTTGTCTTGCCCAAGAAGGATTCATAGCTTTCTTGTTGACTGGGTGAGGAATCCATGTGATTGCTTGGACCCAGTCTAGATCCACCTTGATCCTACTCTTGGCAACAATGTGTCCGAGGAGGTTCCCCTCTGACACGAAGAATATAGTCTTCTTGGGATTCATGGAAATCCCATATCTTCGGCATTGCTCAAAATTTTTCTTAAGATGGATTATGTAATCTTCTCATCTTCTTGAGAACACAGTCACATCATCGAGGTATACCACCATGCTCTGCCCAATGAGTTCACGAAAGGCAATGTCCATAGTGCGCTGAAATGTTGTGCCTGTGTTTACAAGCCCAAATTGCATTTGTCTATATGTGAACGTGCCCCACTTGGTACGAAAAGTAGTTTTGAGTATGTCAGATTATGCTACCAGAACCTGATTATATCCTGAAACACCATCAAGGAGAGAGAACATCTTTGCCCCAGATACTGTTTTCAAAATATGGTCCATAGATGGCACGAGGTAGTGGTCTTTGTCCGAGGTGCGATTAACTTTCTGGAAATCGACACACAAGTGGATTTCCCAAGACTTCTTTCATACAGGCACAAGTTTGGAGACCCAAGTGGAATGACGAACTTTATATATGATCTGTGCATCCAACAATTTAGTAATCTCTTTCTATATGACGGGTTCAAGCGACGGATATACTTTTCTCAGCTTTTGTTGATATGGCCTGACCCCTTCCTTGATTGGGATGATATGTTGGATGATCCATGTGTCATAATTTTTCAAGTCATCATACGTCCATGTGAACACATCTCAGTACTATTTGAAGAAGTGGATGAAGGCTTCCCATTCTTGTTGTGTACAACATGTGCCAAGATTAACAAACTTTGGATCCTTTTTTATTCCCATGTTTATTAGTTCATGCCTTATGGTGAAAGTATTGGTCTTGCTGTTTCTTGACCCTTGGAACCACTCTTGCAAGTCATATAGCTTTTCCAGTGATACCACACCTTTTGTGATAATGTGGCCTTTCATGTCATCAAATCCTATTTGTAGAGAGCGCTCATGCTCGTCATCATCTATTGCTGCATCTTTGAAAACGTCAGAATTGTTCATAAAATGTAGTACCTATTGGTCATAATTAAACACACGTAAGTTAGTTATGTTGTCTCGGATAGATGCTTTGTACAAAATTTCAATAGTAAATCTATCCCTAATTGGTGACATTTTTGAGGTTGCATTTGCTAGTGCATTAGCAGCTGCATTACGCGTACGCAACACAACAATGATATTAAATGCTTGGAAGTTTGAGATTAGTTGCCATACCTCTTCTTGGTAGTATTTTAGACATGGTCATAAGCACTGAATGGTGTCACGTACTTGTCGTACCATTATCTCAGAATCACCTACCACTTTAAGCATGACCACTTTGAGGGTGATGGCCTTCTACAAGCACAACACGAGTGATTCATATTTTGCTACATTGTTCATGCACTCAAAATCCAAGCATCTTGACACCAAATGTTTCATGTTGCAAGGTTCAATCAGAACACACCTGGATCTTGAGCTGCCCTGTGTCTTTGATTCGTCGAAGTACAAAGTCCACAACTCATCTATACACAGACTGCTTGATGTGCTAGTACTGCTGCTACTATTGCTACTATTGGTACAATGTGTTGTACAAGTTTCATTACCATCAGTTGGGCAAGGAAGGAGTCCCAATTGTGTGTCTGGTGGACTTGGAGCTGGCTGTGTAGGATAACACCCCAACATTGTCTCAAGGAGGTAGTTGTCGAACATGAGTTCTGCGATAGTTAATGGTTCATTCTCACCATTGATGGGAGTGATATTATTCTTCATGTACCTCTCAAATTCCACTGGGATTTGGTTGCACTTGCCCTTGTGTGGAAGCCACATGTGAGACCAGTCCGTAGCAAAATATCCATCCACCTTACTGGATCAGTCCCTACTAAGTAATAGACCATCCACTTCTGGGATGTCCACAACCACTACGTTGATACATTGGCGAACTCGACTGTCGTGGGATAGTCAAATGATAATTTTCTCGTAATTCACCAATGAATGATACCGATGTTCAATCAAGTTGGATGATTCACACGTTTGTTTCACTCCACTGCGCATTGATCCTTTTAGATGGAGAGCGGCATGATATTGGTTTCCAGATAGGAATCAACCAAATAGTTGTGAACATTATAGCTGAATATTTCAAAAGATAACAGAAATGGATGGCAACCTAAGTTTTCTTCTTCCATTGAGTTTGCTTCTACTACTTTCTATCCCAAAGCACGCAACAAGATATCTCGCTGACTCTGGATCTTAGCCAACACGAGCAAGTTGATGTTTTGTTGGCTTGTTAGGGCCTGACCTAGGTTCGAAGTTAAGTAGCTAAACAAATCCATCTACTACTGGCCCTTTTGACAACAGTTCGTGGAGCGTGGACTGAGGTCTCACCCAAAGGTAGTATGGGAGGGTGATGAACCAGGTTACTACACCCTTGAGATGTCTAAGAGGTTCGACCGGTCCATTGTTTGTTCCTGCGCGTAGGTTGCTTTGCACACTTTCCCATTCCTCGTGGCCTAATACACTGCCTTTGCGCAACCCTAACTAAGGGCTATGGAGCTATCGCACTGCGCTCTGCGCTATTACCCGAGATCTTACTTATCTTCCAGTACTAGTTAATTACCTTTGTCTCCTTGAATGTCTTAAGTTATAATTAATTAAACAAAAACATTCATACAGGTTTTCGCAGTAAATAAACAGTATACTTGAAAATTATATCCAATCGTGTATTAAACCAGGAAAAGATACACATAAATATAGTAAAAATTATCTTTATTAATTCTCCCAATAGTTATAGACTCAACCTACCCTGCGCACTCAGCTGCAGGGGTCCACGCACTTAGCTGCGGACTACTAGGCCTCTGCAGACTCAGCTGTAGAGCCTTTTACTACTCGTTGACCCACAGACACACTTTACACTTCGACTCAATCACTTAGATTTCTTCTCTTCTTCTATTCTCTCCTCTATTAGTTATCTTATACACTTAGAGCCTTGCTCTATTTATACAATCCCATGGTTCACGGACCATGGGTAGGTCTATCCAGCCGACATTACATTACGAAAACAAGGGCAAACAACCCTGTGACTCTATTATAGTTTTCCACCCTGCACCCACAATTCGTAGAGCTTTTATAAAAAGATTCAGTCAAAACTTGGGCTTTAAGCCCCAAAACCTACCTTGGAGGGATTCCATACCCAACAGGCCCCTAACAAAAACATCGTGAATCACCCTCGAGTCACTCTGTCGGCGCAAAGATCTTTGTGCAGAGTCCCTCCAACTGTGCTCAAACTGCGACAAGGTCAACAACGCACTCAGCTGTTGTCTGTTGGATCTGTTGCATGTGTTGTTCTGAGACCGTTGTGTCAGAAGTGCTCCTCTACAGCAGTGCGTGCATCCCCTACATGTGTGCGAGCTTGCCTTCAATTTCTACTATGAAGGTGAAGGCCTTGTTGATCCAAGGTTGAACATATGCGTTTAGGACTACTTCCTTGTGTCGTGCCACATCCACCTGTTCTTTTAGCGCTCTAGCTTGTTGCATCCGGGCGAGCCTCTGGGTGAGGACCACCATCTACATAATTCCTTTGATGTTGTCATACTACTGTTGGACTTCTCGTGCCTCTATCTCTAAGTGCTGGATGTTGGGGTCCTGCTACAGATTTGCGAGGACCTCAAATCATTCTTCAAACATGTTGGTGTAAACTCGCACTGCAGTGCCAATTTCATCCAGTCCTGCTATGATAGCGCTAGCGTGATGTTCTCTAACTTTTATAGGGCTGGATGGTTGCACCTTTGACTACAGCTCAGCGATATGAAGGTTCAGCTCCAGTTGAACCTTTGTCATTTCATCCTACGCCTCATGCACCCTTGCTACTAACCTGTGGATGTGCGCCTCTGCTGGAGTGTTTGTTGGGATGGCCAGCTTTGGGACGCTTTGACAAGCTTCATCTATGACCTGTACCAGCTATCGATTTTGCAACACCACTTCATCGCGCTATAAGCTTAACTGTTCCGTATTGATTTTCTGCTCACTAATGACTTGTAGTGCACGACTCTCCCTAGCCCACAGTTTTTCAGTTATCCCATCTTACAAAATGTATAAGGTGTCCCACAAGTGTGCAACGAGGTTGATGCCGAGGCCCTTCAGCGTGTTAATCGTAGGCCTGTCGGCTTCATTTGCTGTCACTAGTTCCCTTTCTGGTAGCACTATGGTATTCGTCACCCAAGCACGCATCATCTGTTCTGCTGTCATTGTTTCGACTGCGAGGCTGGTTGAAAGGGTACTAGCCTGAGGGGTGCACATCTACAACTCCTATAGCTGCGCTCTGAGTGCCCCTAACACAATCTGGTTCTCCTGCATGAAATGTTGGAGGGCCTCAAAGGTGACATCGCTCACTGTCTCACCGATGTCATCTAGATCACCCTAAGTTAGGGTGATCAGGTCAATATACAAATTCGATGCCTTGACCTTCTTGCGCGACCCTGTCTGCTCAGCTGGGTGATGGTGCTTCAGTAGTGTTGACACGGTTTGTGGGTCCACGCCTCCCTCTTCTTCCTCTGCTTCCTACCCATATGAAGGCAACATTTGGCCCTCACATGCCTTCATGGCTGCCTCCTATGTTGTTGTTGTTGCGGTCTTTACCTGTTTAGTTTCTATATATGCAGCGTCCTGCGCCACCCACAATTCTGCTATAACTGCCTACTTCCTTCTCTTTTTTTCCAACTATGCGATGCGTAGCTAGGCCTTGTCCTTCTTCCTCTGTGCCTCCGACTTCTATATCTCCACGATGTCGGAAGCATGCCACTCTGATGGCCATACCTCCAGTAGGTTAAATATTTTGTCGTCTGTGGCTACAAATGGTAGATTTCTCCATTGTTTGGTCAGGTCCTTGCTCTCTCTGATGTAAATGTTATGGATGTCTACTTTGAATTCCACGAAACTCTACAGACTATTGTAGAGAGTGGACGACAACTGCGGTTTGCGGTTGATCCCCATTATGAGGTTCATCTCCATGAACACCTAGAATATTTTGTTGTCACAGATCCTCTTGGCATCCTTTGTGGCCCAGAGTGAAGCATACTTCGCGGCCTCTAGCAAATCCTTGTCAATTGTGGCAAATTAACTATCTTCTAGTAATTCCCCTATCATGAGCACTATGGACAGTAGAAGCCATGCATAGTGGAACATTTTGCCTTGTTCTTGAGCTTTGCAACAATTCTCCAAAAACTCCTTGCAGAGGAACTCAGACCAGTTAAACTGGACCCCCTTCACACACTACTCAGCTAGTGCTAGCACTAGCACGAGTACCTCGTCTGCGCAGCACTTGCGCATAAACTTACTGGCCAGTATTTAGGTTGCCACTTTCAATACCTTGTCATTGATGCTAGATATGGTGTAGATCCTTTTCTTCTTTGCCAACTTGTACTTTTTCTTCATGGCCTTTGCAATGGCCAAGTCACTGCTTTTCCCTTCTAAGATGTTCGCGAGGTCCTCTCCTTTGCATGGAAGCTAGGAAATGTGATGAATCAATTTTTTTGTGATGGGGATGGGACCCTCTAGCTAGAAACACCCATCATCCACCAGGCAAAGATGTTGCTTTATGATGAAAATGGCTATTAGGGCGCGGTGGAAATGCGGCACCCAAAGTAGGCTCAGTAGCCTAGCCTTTTCCACTTCCTGCAACCACTTTTCCAGCTCTAATTCTGTAACACCTGCCATGGTGTTATTCTTGGTCATTTATGTAACATCGTGCACTGCAGTCTCTTCAGCCGTCATTTTTGTTATCTCCATAATGTCCTTAGCTATTGCCATCATGTCCGTCCCAAAATCTAGCACTCGCGAACTCACGGGGTCAATCAACGCTTAGCACACAACAATCAGGGCTCTGCTCAATAGCTCAAATCATAAATGACCAAGTGTTTCTTTGTTGGGTAGCCCATTGTGTTTATATCACTTTTTTAATTTTAATTCGATCATTCCCCCCAAATCCAGTTCATTAATGCTCCCTTGGCGGTAGATTTCCCCAAATCTTCCAATAAATCATGTCTTAAATGCCTATAGCCCTCTCCATTTGGTCTTAAGTCGAGCATCCCATCATGAATAGTGACTTTAAAAGTCACTTTCTGGCCAACCCTTGCAGTAGCACAGCCCCCTGTGTGCGAGAGTGGACCTGGTGACTCTTTGCTTCTGCACGCAGCTCTAACATCACACAGCTCTCAGGCAGAATAGTTTATAGTCCCATGCTTCCTTTCAACTGCCTAGAGTGCTAAGACTGTACTTCCTTTGGCTAGTCAAGTGGTCACACCACCCATATGAAGTTTCATCTTGTCATCCATCATGTTTCATGGAGAATACCCATCATTTATTTACGGTCAGCATTGTGCACTTTACCATCAATGACATAATACCCTGGTCAATATGCTTAGCAATGTGCGGTCCAAGCCAAGGCATCAGAATGATCAATTTGTGGTGATAGGCCTTAAACCTGTTATTGCGATCATACGCATCCTGCTTTATCACCCTGGTCTTTTTTCTGAGAAAATCAACCTTTATCACATCCTCCAGCTCCTTGACTTCCACGTCCACCAGAGAGTTTTTCTTCCTTAATCGTACCCTTTCTTCTTCGAGTTGTTGGAGTCTAAGATTTCCCTATTGGATTTCTGCTTCCAAGGTTTCGTGAACCGTCGTATCTACCAGTGATATCATCCGCGGTCTAAGATCTCCAAGTACTATAAGGATTACAGAGGTTGCTTCATACTCCAACCTTGGTGGTGCCTACGCAGTTAGGTTTTTGCACATGGTCCTATAAGCCCAGAGAACCATTGGTATGCGTAGGTCCCAGTCAGTCCACTTCACATTGTGAACCTTCTTCAGCGCTTTGCATACTTTGTTAAAACCTTCTGCATGGATATTCTTCAGTGCACTTGGTCTTTCCATACTTCGTGGTTCCAACTGGAGGGGTCATTCATGCCATTGCCTTACCTGCACCTGCTTACTGATCAAGTCTCCTACCATGAGGACGGTGTGAATTCGTGCAGGTTTCGTACCATATGGCTGTATCCACCTGGATAGGTGGGTGTGCAGGCTAGTTCGTCCATCATGATTGTCTTTCAATTGCATCTGAGGCTTTCCAAACTGCATGCTCATCATCCTTCTGCATTCGCGCTAGTCCTCAAAACTTCGTTGGTGCGTACCCCACCATCTTGCTGGTGTAGCTCATAGTACCCATTTCAGACCGTCGAAACATTGTCGTTCCGATACTTCTCTTTCAAATTTTTTCAGGAGGCCATCCACCTCGCTTAACCCATCATATGTAGCCAGATCTCTTACCTCTATCACTACACAGCGCAATGATCTCATCATCATGTTACAATTGAGCGTCATTCCATCATGTAATTGGTTCTGCCATCGTTCTATCTCCTCATGAGAATCTGATGTGTAGGAGCTTTCGCGCTCCCAAGAGATTTGACCATCCATGGTTGGATTTACAATCTTGCTCATGTGTGGTTATCTTGTAGATGGATTCCAGATCATTGTCACTATCGTAGTCTTGCACTGGCTCTGTGTAGCATGAACCTTCTGTAGGGTCTAAAAGTACCACTACCCACAGTGACCTGTTCTCAGAGATCATCTTGCGCTTCTTAAGATTTATCACTCCATTCATGTCAGTGGCCCAATCTATTCCCAATAGCACAGGGTAGGGAATGTTGTCATCAACAATCTCTACCACTTCGAAATATGCTAGTAGGATTTCTCCTTCAATTTCTACCGTGATTCCCTACAATATCCTCATAGGAAGGATCTTTTGTTGGTTCGCCATCCGTAGTTAGATAGGAGTAGCGCAGGCCTTCCCATGCACTCCCATGTCTGCTTTGGCAGGACGTTTGCATCTGATCCTAGATCCAGAATCACTTGGTCCATCTCGTATTCCCCGATCTGCGTGGTTAATCTCATTTCCCTTCCTATTCGCATCGTGTTCTTCCCGATCTTTTGGACTATGCACAGTTCTCCTGGCACGGTCCCAGTGCATCTAGTTATGAGTTCTTGTAGCCCCTTTACAGCCTTGCTATCGCGCAACAGCTTCATGCATGTCTCCAAGAATGTAGTGAGCATTGATGGGTCCATTTCTGACTCCATTCTGTCTTTACTTCCTGAAGTGAAGGAATTAGCGAAGGTCCTATTAGCTTCCATGAAAGTCCCCTTAGTGCGCTCTGAATCAAATTCTGGTTCCCTCATTGGAGCGTTGTGAACCCTAATACTTGCTTCAGGTTTCTTCCCTTTGTCATCTCCTGCCGTAATTCCACTCCGGAACACGCTATTTACATTAGGGTCTTCCTCATAATGCTTAGACCTCCTCATTTGTAGGTTCTGAGTCAAGGGAGGTTGGAGTGCTCCTTTATCGTGCAACCTCGCTATCAGTGTGGGACAGTCCTCTGTCTCATGATCAAACAACATACAATACAAGCATTATGGTCACGTTGGATTTGTACAATTGCAAGCATAATGCCCTGGCCCTTCACAATTATAACACATCAACTGTCCGCGACCTCTTCTTGGTCCCCCTCCACCTTGGCCTCGTCAGCGTCCCTGAAATTCAGTGCGTGCCATTCCTGTGTTTTTATCGAGGGCCCGTGTTTCTGCATAAACTCTATAGGTAGGCATTCGATCCATCATCATTTCATAACTTCAACAGGTGCCCTCATCATGTCCTACCGACCTACAAAAATTACAAAACAACTACTGTGAATTCTACGTATACTTCTGTAATAGATCACAGCTATGTGTAGCATTCTTTCCTCCTATCTGACAAATCATGCACCACAATGAAGGTGTCATGCTTTGTCCTTCTTATGTCTCCAGTATTAGTGGCATTGGCCCTTCGCCTACAAGGTAATTCGCGAACATCAGGTAGCGGTCCTTGTTGTGCCCCTGGCCTTTGCATTTTATGCACCATACCTCATCGCGCATCTTTGGGTGGGTTGTCCTATCTTATTTCAAACTCTGCATCTCCAGGCACAAGTTTTTCAACTGCGTGTTAATCTGTTGAACTCCCAGGTTAGGATCTTGTATCAGAGTCTCGTGTAATCTCATCGCGACCTCCAAAGCCTTAGCTTGAGTGGTTAGCCTTTGTTGTGACAATGCGTTTCGTAGATGCGGCGTTAATGATGCTACAAACCATTCACGGTGTTGCCCATCTGTTAATTTCATGTTCGCTTTGCAAATTGTGCACTTCAGTCTTTGATCAAATTCCCATGGGGTCTCGCCTGGTAGCATTGTGATCTCCTTGAATCCAATGATCGACTGTGCCTCATACTTTGGCCTGCTAAATTCTTTGTTTAGCATAGCTTGGATATCCACAATCCCCGCATTCGAATTGTCACTGGAATGCTTAACATACTAGGTTAGCGTGTGCTTCTGTAGAGCGCAAGCAACATTGCCTTATTTATATTGTCATTCGTGACACCCTGTGCTTCCCATACATCTTTTATCACGAACCAAAACTGATCCAGATCTTCATTCCCTACTCCCTTGAAAACTGGTAGCTTTATCATGCTTTCCATACTACTTCGTGGTGGTGGTAGACATGGTATGGGCGAAGACAGGGGTGAAGATGATGAAACTGGTGGTGGTGTGAGTGGGGGTGGTATGCGCGGAATTCTCTACCTTATCAGATTGATCGCACTTCTTGGTGAGACATTCGCAAACTCTTCTTCGCCCCCTTGCGGAGGTGAAATCAAGGGGCTAGTTTCTAGTTCTATGCTAACTTCATTTCAATAGATTCTCCCACTCCTTGTAGCCCCAAACATCAATTTATTTTCATAACCCGCTGTTCACACAGTAGCATTTTAATCCAAGTGTTCAAAGATTTAGCGTACTTACCTCGCGGTCCCTTGAGGAAGTGTCATTCTGCCTCGCTATAGCTGACTGAAGTATTTACCATGATTTTGGTGATGAATCCTCCTATGATTCAATCAAGCCAGTGATTGACAGCGTGTACGATCTTATCTTCCGATGCATCCAGTCTGCGCACCAATTCTGGAGTCCACACAATAGGTTTGTCGAGTTTACACCTTCCTTGGCTATCTGCTAGCTTTGCGATCCACTCATACAACTTAGTGGGAAAGGATGCAAAGAAAATTTCATGGATCTCTGTATATAAGTAGCAGTCTAACCACTCTTCCTTTGATAGTCGGAGATTCTTGTTTTCCTGCACCGTGAACTCGCGAATCTTTCTATCCAACCAATCTTCAATTCCTTTCTTTGTCAGATTCAAGTGATACGACATCAGACATCTCTATGCAGATCCTGGTCCTGACAACAAAACCATTTGTTGGCTTGTTTGGGCTTGACCCAAGTTCGGAGTTAAGTAGCCAAAGAGATCCCTGTACTACTTTCCCTTTCGACAACAATCCACGGAGCGCGGACTGAGGTCTCACCTGAAGTACTATGGGAGGGTGCTAGAACTAGGTTTTTGCACCCTTGAGATGTTTGATAGATTCGACTGGTCCACTGTTTGTTCTTTTGCGTAGGTTTATTCGCGCACTTTCCCATTCCTTGCGGCCTAATACACTGCCTTCGCATAGCCCTAACCAAGGGCTGTCGAGCTTCTGCACCGCACTCTATGCTATTACATGAGATCTTATTTATCTTCTAGTACTAGTTAATCACCTTCGCCTCCTTGAATGATTTAAGTTATAATTAGTTATACAAAAACCTTCATATGGGTTTTCAAAGTAAATAAATAGTATACCTGCAAATTATATCAATCATGCATTAAGCTAGGAAAAGATACAAAAAAATTGTAGTAAATCTTCTCTTTATTGATTCTCCCAATGGTTACAGACTTGACCTGCCCCACACACTCAGCTGCAGGGGTTTCCGCACTTAGCTGTGGACTACTAGGCCTTTGCGCACTCAGCTGCAGAGCCTTCTCCTACTCTATGACCCACAAACACACTTTGCACTTAGACTTCTTCTCTTCTTCTATTCTCTCTGTTATTAGTTATCTTATACACTTAGAGCCTCGCACTATTTATACAATCCCATGGTTGGTGGACCATGGGTAGGTCTATCTAGCTAACATTACATTAGAAAAGCTAGGGTGGACAACCTTGTGACTCTATTATAATTTCGCAGCAATTCACGAAGGTTTTACAAAAAAATTCGATCAAAAATTTGGCTCTAAGCCCTAAAACATGCCTTGGTGGGATTCCATGCCCAACATGTTCACTCAAGTTTTCTTCATGTCATAAAAAATGTCATAGTCCAGAGGTGGTTGACTCACCGAGGTGTCCGAGTTGGAATGGATGTTAGAATTTTCTAGTGGAGTGTTTCGCAACTCACTGCCCATGGATGTAATATTTTCCATCGCTGTCTTCCTGGACTTTCTTTGTGTTTGTTGCTTTGAGGGAGCCAATGGGTTGGTCTTCCTTATTAGCAGTCTGACCTTTTCTTGCATCTCCCTCAGTGTTGGGGGAGCCCCTTTGCTTCTAAGACTATAATGGTCAATTTGTTTTCGGGGCTGCTTCTTGTTGTTCATCCTTGCCATTGTTTGTGAGCACTAATATGTGTTCACCACATGCTCAGAGATTGATGGCTCATCAGGTGCAACCTCTTCATCATTTTACGTGTCTTCTAATTACTCTTTCATATTGCTTTTCGTCCCGAGTGTATGACTGTAAAAAGTATTTGTGACTCGTTTCTAGCCTGGATAAGAGTTCTCAAGATGATGTTCTTTGTAGAAAGAACAAAATTTTGGGTCTGGACATTGTTCGAGTTGGAACAGAGGCTTCTCCACAGTTTTTTGAAAGAACCGACCACTACTTGACGTGATGATTTCCTATCTCTGCCTAGGTGGGTGACTACTTGCAAATGTGTTCGATCCACATTGTTTTAGTTTGGACATTTTAGTGGACAAGCCCTTGACAAGACGAGTGAGGGTCTCAATGTCAGTTGCTTCCTTGTCTCTACCATTTCTCGCTGTTGCTTGGGGAATATGAGATGGACCAAGTGATTCTGGATCTAGGATCGGACACGAACGTTCTACCTAAGAAAACATGGGAACGCATGGGAAGGCCTACGCTGCAATGGTCTCCTATCCAACTGTGAATGACAAGCCAACAAAAGATCCTACCTATCGGGAGATTGCAGGGAATCACAGTGGATATTGAAGGAGCAAGCACACTAGCAGACCTCGAAGTAATGGAGATTGTTGATGACAACAATCACTGTGCCATGCTATTAGGAATAGATTGGACCATTGACATGAATGGGCTGATAAATATGAATAAGCGCAAGATGATTTTTGAAAAAAAAACTTTGCGCGTAGTTGTACGTTCGGATCTTGCAGAAGGAACATGCTACATGGAACCGGTGCGCGACTACAACAATGATGATGATTTGGATTGCATCTACAAGATAACCCCGCGAGAACAAGATCGGGTGAATCCAAATGCGGATGGAAGAATCTCATGGGAGCACAAAAGCTCTTGCACATCGGATTCTAATGAGGAGATAGAACGATGGAAGAACCGCTTACACGAGATAACCATGTTGAACTATAACATGATGATGGTATCGTTGCGCAGCATATTGACGAAGGTAAGCGATCTACCTATGTATGATGGGTTAAGTAAGGTGAATGACTTCTTGAATAGATTTGAAAGAGAAGTTTCAGAACAACAACGTTTCAAAGCTTTGAAATGGGTAATGCGTGCCATGCTTGCGAGGTGGTGGGGTATGCACCAAATAAGTTTTGAGTACTAGCGTGAATGCAGGAGGATAATGGGCATGTGGTTTGCAAATCCCTAGATACAATTAACAAACAAGATTACCAGATGAAATGGTCCATGCGCCCACCTGTCCAGGTGGATAGAGTCACATGGTATGAAACCTGTGCGGATGCACACAGGCTTTGCGTTAGGAGACACGGTCAGTAAGCATGTGCGAACGAGGCAATGGTGTAAATGGCCCCTCTGGTTGGAACCATGAAATATGGAGAGACCAAGTGCGCAGACGGTTATCCACGCAAAAGGCTTTAATGAAGTATGTGAAGCACTGAACAAGGTACATAGTGTGAAACATATTGATTGGGACCTTCGTGTACCAGTGGTTCTATAGGCTTATAGGACCACGTGCAATAAATTGATGGCATAGGCCCCTCTAAGGCTGGAGTATGGTGTAAATGCTGTAATCCGCATAGAGCATAAATTTCCTAATCTGTGCATGGCAGCATTGGCACATATGACAGTTCACAGAACCTTGGAAGAGGGGGTAGCGCAACTAAATGAAGCAGAATACTTGGGACCTCACAAGGAAATCCAACAAGGTGACCTTAGGCTCTAAGAACTTATGAAAGGAAGTGTGCGATTAAGGGTGAAAAGCACTCTAGAGGAAACATAAGTCAAGAAGCTTGAGGATGTTGTTAAGGAGATCACTAATGGAGGTGCGGTATAGTTGGAAAAGCTAAACAGAGAACCTTTCCTAGGCAGAGTGAATGGCAGTTGATTGAATCCCTACACGGGTGGCCGGACACTAGTCGGCAGAAGCACAGTCTTCATGCTCCAAGTAGCCGGATGAAGGCACAGAGAGGCCTAGTAGTCCGCAACTGAGTGTGCGGACCCCTGCAACTGAATGCACAGGGAAGGTCGAGTCTATAACTGTGCGAAGAATTAATAAAGAGAAGTTTACCATATTTCTATGTATCCTTTCCTGATTTATGTATTATTAGGTATAATTTGCAAGTTTATTGTTTATTTGCTGCATGAACTTATATACATGAACTGTATAAATAAATATAACACAAGGCTTCTACTTACGCGAAGATAACTAACTAGTGTAAGAAGGAAAGTAAGATCTTGGGTGTGATTTAGGGAAATGGTGCACAATGCTGCTCCAGTAGCGCAGAAGCCCCACAACCCTTGGCTAGGGTTGTGCGAAGGTGAGTCTATTAGGGCGCGAAGGCTAGGGAAGTGCGCAAAGCAACCTACATGCAAGAACTAGCAGTTTGTTGGGTCCCTATAATACTAGTGATTACCCCATTACTATTGTAGTTATACCCTTATTTATATTGTTGTGCCCCTATTACCCCCATATTGTTATTTCTGTGCCCCATAGAATCCCTCTATTGTTATTTTTGTGGCTTTATATTATTATTGTTAGGTCGGCTGGATTATATTGTGACTCCTTAGACTCCTATATATAGAAAGGAGGTTTTGTCATTTGTAAAATCCAAGAATTGTTCATTTATGTAATGTAAAGGAGGTTGCCCCCTCGAAGAGGCTGAATTCTAAGGCGTTGATCTATCTTTTCTATCTTTTCTTGAGCTGGTTTCATAACATTTGGTATCAGAGCTTTGGATTCTAGGGTTTCGCTGCTCCAAACAGGTCATCGTGGCATTTTCGCTATAACTTTTTTTCTGTGACGTTTCAGAAGTCGCAAAAAAAACCCATTTGAGAAGAATTGGCGCTGAACCTTGGGTCCAAATTTCAGAGCTTTTCGCGCGATATTTTCGGAGATATGATCTGAGGAAGTTGGTCTTTTTGCAGACTCCTGAATTACATTCAAAACAGGTGACCTGGGGAAAATCGTCATAACTCTCTCTCTGAAGATCGGATTGAAATTTCGTAAAAAGGTACAGAAAGAGGACGGACTTTAGTTTCTTGTATGTGTGTTTCAGATTCAAAGGTTGAAACAGTGACTCGTGGCACGTCGTACAAGTTCGCTCTACTGAACCAGTCTAAAAGCAAGTCACTGTGGGAGATTTCACATAACTCTTCCTTGGAGAATCCAATTTGGCTCAGACTTGTGGCATTGGAAAGAGGACGCAGAAGGCTACTACAGATAGCAATTTCAGAACTGGATGATCCGAAATTACAGAGATACATCAGATTCAATATCAGGCTTCTATAAAGTAAAAAAAGGTGTGTAGTTTTTTTTAAATTTTTGTGTAAGCTTGGTTTAACGGAATTCAAAGGGCATAGTAAAGCATTATTATCGGTAACTGATGCCCCGAGGAAAGAAAATGCAAACACCTAGTAAGGAACCTGAAAGCTCTAGCATGACTCATGAAGAAGAGGAAGAAATGCTACATGATATATCAAAATTACAAGAACAAGTGCAACAAATGTCACGCTCACAAAAGCTAACAGAAGCTAAGATAAGTGGCGTGGAATCTAAGATAAAGGGCATGGAAGCTAAGATGGATGATTCGAAGACAGATTTTAAGAGAGACATGGCAGATTTGAAGAAAGATATGGAAGAATTGAAGAAGTTGCTACAAGAAAGGGTCACTAATGGTGAAAAGGTAGTAAAGGAAACTCATGATGAGAACAAAAGAAATGTTAATCATGATATCATAGACGCTAATGTTGGATCGAAGACTCACCATGTTCCAAAAATCGATCTGAGGAAGTTTGATGGCAAGGATCCCGCCACATGGATATTACAGATGGAGCAATTCTTCGATCTCAATAATGTGCAAAACACACAAAAGGTACGTATGGCAACTTTATATTTGGAACCAAATCAGTTTGTATGGTATCAATGGCTTTGTTCTCGTAAACAATTTATCACTTGGGCAATTTTTACGGAAGAATTGATAGCACATTATGAGGATACAAAAAGCAACACTTTTTTTAGCCAATTGATAAGTCTCAAACAAAAGGGTTCAATAATGGAGCACATTGAGGAGTTCCAAAAATTGAACATAAGGGTAAAAGATATTCCAGAGGAGCATAGGATTGATGTGTTCATAGGGTCTTTAAAGGATAATATCCAACATGATGTGCGCCTTTGGGAACCTGATTCATTAGAGAAGGCATTCAGGTTAGCAAGAAAAATGGAAAGCAAAATTATGGCAACTAGGAAGCATACCATTCACAACTATAAAGACGGAAGTGTTGTTGCCCATAGTCTTCCACAACCTACAAGGTTGACACCACAACAATTGGAAGAAAAAAGAGCAAAAGGGCTTTGTTACAATTGTGATAGCAAATACACAAAAGGTCATAAGTGTGCTGAGAAGAAATTATTCTACATAGATTGTGAAGAGGAAGAAGAAAAGGAGCAAGAAAGGTCAAAAGAAGAGGATATATTCCAGGAACAAAGCCTAGATGAAGAACAAATAAATCCGACCATATCTTGTAATGCATTGGCGGGAATTACCACTCCTCAAACCATCAAGATAGAAGGACAAATCAAGAAGAAAAAGGTAATAGTGTTGATTGATTCAGGAAGCACCCACAATTTTATTCATTGTAGGGTAGCAAAAGAATTGAATTGCTTCCTATATCCAGCACCAGAGTGTCAAGTGATGATTGCAAATGGAGGAACAATAAATTGTTCTGGAAAGTGCCATAATATCAAGCTATCCATGGGAGAATATGTATTGACTAGCCCAATGCTTTCCATTCCAATGGGAGGTGCTGATGTTGTACTAGGAGTCCAATGGCTACAATCCTTGGGTACAATAGCTTTTAATTTTCAAGAACTTTTCATGAAATTTTCTGTGGAAGGAAAGGAAGTTGAATTAAGGGGTATTGCAGGGAAACCAGGAAAGATAATCAGCTCTAATGGCATGACAAAGCTTCTAAAAAAGGAGCAAAGAGGTGTAATTGCACAATTATGTTCGCTAGATGTTTCCACATTGGAATCATCTATTTCTCCAGATCTCCAAAAAGTCCTGGACAATCATTCCAAGGTATTTGAGACTCCCAAAGGTCTCCCACCTATGCGTGATCATGATCATGCTATTCATCTGATTCCAGGAAGTGTTCCTCCAAACATCAGGCCGTACAGATATCCCTATGTCCAAAAAAGTGAAATTGAACGTATGGTTGCAGAAATGCTAGAGGCTGGTATAATTCAACCGAGTCAAAGTTCTTTCTCAGCTCCAGTAGTATTGGTGCACAAGAAGGATGGATCATGGCGCATGTGTCCAGATTATAGGGAGCTCAACAAGCTCACTATTAAAGATAAGTTCCCCATTCCTGTCATTGATGAATTACTGGATGAATTGCATGGATCAATTTACTTCACCAAGTTGGATCTTCGTTCGGGATATCATCAAATCAGAATGAAGATTGAAGACATTCCGAAAACAGCATTTAGAACTCATGAGGGTCATTATGAATTTTTGGTCATGCCTTTTGGCCTTACCAATGCACCTTCAACATTTCAAGGTTTGATGAATTCAATTTTCAAACCATTCCTTAGAAAATTTGTGTTAGTATTTTTTGATGATATACTAATCTACAGCAAGTCTTGGAAGGATCATGTTGAACATGTTGACAAGGTGCTACAACTATTGGAGGAGAAACAATTATATGCAAAAAGATCCAAATGTTTCTTTGGAGTCCAGGAGGTGGAATATTTGGGTCATATTGTATCTCATGAAGGAGTTAAGGTAGACCCTAGCAAAATTAAAGCCATTAAGGAATGGAAAATCCCCACATCCATAAAGCATCTGCGAGGATTTCTTGGGTTGACAGGGTATTATCGCAAGTTTGTTAAGAATTATGGGAGAATAGCAGCACCTCTAACAACATTATTGAAGAAAGATTCATTTTCATGGACTCCGGAAGCAACAAAGGCCTTTGAACATCTTAAAGAGGCAATGTGCCAAGCACCGGTCTTAGCTACACCGGACTTCACAAAAACCTTTATTGTGGAATGTGATGCTTCAGGAAATGGAATTGGTGCTGTTCTAATGCAAGATGAAAGACCCATTGCTTTTGAAAGTCGTCCAATCAAGGGAAAGTTTTTAAGCAAAGCTATTTATGAGAAGGAAATGTTGGCAATACTCCATGCACTTAAGAAATGGCGACCCTACCTAATGGGAAGACACTTCAAGGTAAAAACGGATCATGATAGCCTTAAATACTTTTTAGAACAAAGATTATCCTCTGAAGAGCAACAAAAGTGGGTCACAAAGATGTTGGGTTATGACTTTGAAATCATCTACAAAAAAGGGAAGCAAAATGTGGTGGCAGATGCACTCTCAAGAAAGGATGAGGATGTGGAAGCATTGTTGTGTGCCATTTCTATTATCCAACCAGATTGGATAAACGAAGCAAGGGAGGAATGGAAGAATGACGAAGAAGTGTGGGCACTTATTCGAAAGCTACAACAAGATTCCAGTACTTCTGATACATTTAGCTGGCAAAATGATTCGTTATGGTACAAAGATCGCTTATACCTCTGTAAGAATTCCCAGCTAAAACAAAAGATTCTTATGGAATTGCACACTTCTCCCTTAGGAGGGCACTCAGGATTTTTAAAAACTTACCACAGGGTTAAGAAGGAATTTTTTTGGGATGGCCTTAAATCAGATATTCAAAAGTTTGTGGCGGAATGTTTGGTTTGCCAACAAAATAAAGTTGAAACAATTAAGACACCGGGTCTATTACAACCTTTATCCATTCCAAGCCAACGTTGGGAGGAGGTTTCAATGGATTTTATCACAGGTTTACCCAAGTCTGAGGGAAAGAGTGTCATCATGGTGGTAGTTGACAGACTTACCAAGTATGCACACTTTTGTGCATTATCACATCCATTTAAAGCCAGTACAGTTTCTACTGCATTTATGGAAACAGTTCAAAAGCTACATGGAAACCCAAAGATTATTGTAAGTGACAGAGATCCCATTTTCACTGGAAATTTTTGGACAGAATTATTTTCTTGTCTTGGTACTCAGTTAGCTCATAGCTCATCTTATCATCCTCAATCTGATGGGCAAACTGAGATAGTAAACAAATGTTTGGAAGGATATCTTCGTTGCTTTGTATCTGATAAACAGACACAATGGGTCAAATGGTTGCCTCTGGCTGAATGGTGGTATAACACTTCCTTCCATACAGCAACAAAAATGACCCCATTTATGGCACTTTATGGGTATCAACCACCATCCATCACATCATATTTAAGAGAAAATTCTAAGGTTCAGGCAGTGGAACATCACATCGAACATCAACAACAAGTCCTCCAACTCTTAAAGGATAACCTCGTGTTGGCACAAAATAGAATGAAACAACAGGCAGATCAACATCGCAGTGAAAGAAGTTTTGATGTAGGTGATTGGGTATTCCTACGGCTACAACCATATAAGCAAATGTCCCTAAAGCAAGCTAAGAAGGATAATAAATTATCACCAAAGTATTATGGTCCGTACAAGGTGTTGCAAAAGATTGGTACTATGGCATACAAATTGGAGCTTCCTGCAGCTTCTCGATTGCACCCAGTTTTCCATGTTTCATGTTTAAAGAAGGTTATAGGCGACAAGCTCCCAGTTCAAACAATATTGCCAGAACTTGACGAGGAAGGAAAAATTATATTGGAACCGGAAGCAGTCACAGAAACAAGAACTCGACAGCTACGAAATCGATCAATTTCAGAGTATCTTATCAAGTGGAAGAACTTATCCGCTGAAGATTCCACATGGGAGGATGAGAATTTTATGCAGAAGTATCCAGAACTACTCAAGCGTTGAGGACAACACTTTTTTGAAGGAGAGGGGCATGTTGGGTCCCTATAATACTAGTGATTACCCCATTACTATTGTAGTTATACCCTTATTTATATTGTTGTGCCCCTATTACCCCCATATTGTTATTTCTGTGCCCCATAGAATCCCTCTATTGTTATTTTTGTGGCTTTATATTATTATTGTTAGGTCGGCTGGATTATATTGTGACTCCTTAGACTCCTATATATAGAAAGGAGGTTTTGTCATTTGTATCATCCAAGAATTGTTCATTTATGTAATGTAAAGGAGGTTGCCCCCTCGAAGAGGCTGAATTCTAAGGCGTTGATCTATCTTTTCTATCTTTTCTTGAGCTGGTTTCATAACACAGTTGGACCAAATCAACCTCTTAAACATCTCAAGGGTGCAGAAACCTGGTTCCAGCACCCCCCATACTACTTCAGGTGAGACCTCAGTCCGCGCTCCACGGACTGTTGCCAAAAGGGCCAGTAGTACAAAGATTTTTTTAGCTAATTAACTCTGAACCTGGGTCAGGCCCCAATAAGCCAACACCTTTCATCTTCGATAGCTTCCCCTAGACCTTCAAGTGTGGCAAAAGTTTCTTCTTCCACTGACGATACAACAAAACTTGTGGGAGTGGCCTTTGGTTTCCTCGTTGCACGTGGAAGATGTTGTCTATCTGAGATTAGTCTGACTTCTTTCGTGAACTGGAGAGTGATGGGGCGAATAGAGTGAAGGTGTTGATTTGATGTCTTGTGCTCAACACTAGGAGATAAGGAGTAACCAATCGCTGAGTTCTGTGTAGGTGAGAGATAGTGCGAGTTACTGCCTTGACAAGATGTTTGTTGAATGAGTGTGAGGGGAGTTTCAACCATGTAAAAATAGCTTTCCTCCTTATAGTGCCAGAAATTTTGATGGTGTTAAACCTGCCAACATTCAGGGGATCACCCCATTATGATGTCCCATCTAGACCTCACACCATTTGGTGTAGGAGTCCCATCCGGTATGGTGGTTCGGTTGCCATTGTCATAAGGATCTGCCTCAACTCTTGCTTGTCAGCACAGGAGAGTGGTTCACTTTGTCTTCGTGAAGTCAAGTTCAAGTGCCTGGTGAGTGTAAGTGTACTTGTGTCAATGGTTCTTTCACTTTGAGGGGAAAGATGTGAAGCTGAGTTCCAGGTTGAAAGGAATCAATCCCAAATTGGCTAGGAACACACAACACAAAGGACATACACAGCTTCTAGCGGAGAAGTCCACTCGGATGTAGAAGTCACAACATACAAGGTAAGATAAAACATACAACACTCAGAGATCAGTCAAGGATGAGTGCAACGGTTGTTACAACAAGGTTCATGGGAAGGGTTTGTCTAATGTCCAGCAGAGTAGTCGATACAGACGGGACAACATTAACAACATATACAACACATTTCCATTAATAGATTATGCATTACAACAAATGAATTAGTTCATATGTAGAACACATGCATTACAAGTATTAAAGATCAGTCTTACAACAAATACAATACATGTGCGAAAATGTGATGGCCTGTTGACAGGCTTCTAAATTAAGCAAAATTTCCAAGACAAACCATTATACCATACATCACTAAGCTCGTCAGTAGGGCATTGGAACCACTACTTACTGCTCAAAGAAAACATTACAGACTCTCTTGGCTATGTGGGAGGAGCTGATTTGAAAAGTCCTTTCATGTACAAATGAGGGGGGTATTTATAGCCAAGGGTGAAACTAACCCTGTATGTTTTAACCCCGTACATAAATTACCTACATACAAATTCTAAAACAAAAAAAATAAACAATGCGAGAGCATAACACATAAAATACATACACACAAAAATTTTCCCCTGGATCCCAAAACAGGGACTACCAGCTTGATTTTTCATTATGCTCCTTTCAATGTTACAATACATATTTATACATGCCAAATCATCCAATACCATGGACCGAAATCCATGGTGTCCAAAACCATGTGCGAAAATCATGCACAAAACCATAGGTTAGTCCACCCAACCTGATATAGGGTCCATAAAAAAAAAAAATTAGGGACGCTGCCCTGGATCCCATAGAGTGGGGTTACCTGCACCCCTCAAACCCCCTGTCAACCCTCGGCTATGCAATCGGCGCAACGATGGGGGCACTCTGCCTCCCCTCTAACACCTCGGTTAACTACGTGGGCTAGTCGTGGAAAGAATATAACACAACCCAACATAGGAAATATTCCGACACATAGGAAATAGTTAAGTTCAACTTGGTCTAGTATAGAGTTAGGTAAAGTGTGTTTCCTTACCGTTGTACATTTTGTAACTTGCAATCCGACGGTCACGATATGTAGTGATCCGACGATTCACTCTCTCCTCGGTATTACCGACACTTGATCCGTGGCTTGACACCCGATTGGTCCATGAGTTCTATTTAAAGCGCATGGAGGGTCATTGTTCGGGTAATCCGTGCATGAGAGAAGCTTATGTAAATTTTCATTCTTTGATTAATAAATTGCCTGTAGTAGCCACGTTGGCACGGGCCGTGGACTGTTTCCCTCTTTGAGGGTTTTAACCACGTCAAAAATACTGGTGTATTGATCTGTGATCTGGTTGTGAGCGGTGTCCTTTTGGTGTTCTTTCTGAGGAACTTACCCTGTAAAATCCTACATGGTATCAGAGCTATTTGAGGGCCGCGTCCATTGGTGATCCAAATCTGAAGCCGGTAGAACTGCATCTGACTGCCGTTTCCTAGATCTGCTGTTTCTGACTGCTTTCGGGCCGAGAGGACTGCTCTGTTGTGTTGGGAGCATCTGTTCCAGTGAGGAACCCCTTTCGTTTCATGCGAAAAGGTTTCCGGTAGCCCTAGCTGCGTCATTTTTAAGATCTGGAGGTATACAGTCTTTATTTGCAGTTTACTGTTTTTTTCTCTCTTCTTATTTCGATTTCGGTTCATTTAGCTTTTTTTTAACCGGATCTATACCTTTCATTTCTGCGTATGCTCTTTGCCCTGCGACTCTGTGCGATCTGGGCAAATCAGAAACAGAAAGGAAGGATTTTTCTCATGCGTATGCTCTTTTCCCTGCACCTTAGTGTGATCTCGGAAAATCAGAAACATTGAGAAAAATATTTAGTTTTTCGGCTAAAGCTAACTTTGAGCCGCAAGGTTCATTTTTTAAAATATCTAGTTTTTTGGCTAAAGCTAACCTCGAGCCATAAGGTTCGTTTTCTTTGCATGTCCGTGTTGGGTTTTGTGTTTTGTGTTTTGTAGGGAAAAAGAGCTTTCTCAAGGCAAGCACGCAAACCAAGGCCCCCCCCCCCCCTCTCTCTCTCTCTCTCTCTCTCTCTCAAATTTTTTGTATAGATCAATTGGTTCAAAGCTATTTTAAGAGAGTAGAGGTCTTGGGTTCAAGTCTCCATTTTGTGGGGGCGAATTTTTTCATTCCCGCACATTCGCGCACTTTGCCGGCAACTTCAACAAATTTTTTTCAAAAAGCCATAACTTCTTCATCCGGAAGCCTTTTTCAGAGCCGTTTTTTTTAAAACCGCCTAATTTTTCGAGATCTATCCATTGGAACACTTACTTTCAGCATCTTCAGCTTCAATTTTTTTAAAATGGAAAGTCCATGCCAAGTCATTCTTGACAGCACTAACTACTTCCAATGGATATCCTACATGGAAGATTTACTTAGAAGTAAAGGTCTCTACAGAATAGCCACAGGCCAAGAGAAGAAACCAAAAGATGAAGACAAGGCTACAAAATGGGAAAATAGACAAGATCAAGCACGTGGTTTGATAGGGATGTCTATTTCTCCTGATCTTAGATTCCATATTGCAGAACTTGATACTCCTCATGAAGCATTGGAACAAATCACTAAAGTTTTTGGGATTAAAAATGAAATTAGAGCCCATCAACTTGAAAATGAGTTGCTTACATTGGATCCTAATAATTTTTCTTGCATTGAAGATTTCTTGTCCAAATTCAAGACCCTTAGATATCTCTTGGAAGGTGTTAAGGTTAAGAAAGAAGATAGTAACCTTATTTATTCCATCCTTACTAAGTTGGGACCAGCCTACTCTGTATTTGTTTCCACTTTCCATTCTACAAGGGAAGCTTTCATTTGTCAAGGAAAAGACTACAAGGCCCCTTCCTTTGACTCTTTTTGTGATTCTTTAATAAGAGAACAAGAAAAACTCTTACACCTTGGTCTTCTTAATCTTGGAAACTCTTCCAAGAAAGCGTTAGCCGCCCAGCAGCAACCAAATTCAAAGAATCCTAAGAAGTCATATCCTAAAAAGAATGGTCCTAAACCAAACAAGGGTCCTAAGCAAACTCAGCCTCAAATGAAAGATCATTTCAGCAAAATGATAAGACCAATAAAAACAAATGGAAGAAGACTGATAGACATTGTAACTTTTGTAATCGAGATGGCCACTTAGAATCTAAATGCTTTAAGAAGATGGAAGCCTTGGAAGCCGCAATGAAGAAACATAACATCCATGTGGAGCATACTTCAACTTCAACTTCAGGAATGGCACTTTCTGCATGTCGTTGTCAATCATCTCAGTCTGGTTATGCATTAAATGTATCTTCTTCTTCTCATTCTCATGAGTGGCTCATTGATTCTGGAGCCTCTTATCACATGGCCAAAAACCAAGCCATGTTTTCTTCTTTAAATGATTGTAACACCAAAAATATATATGTTGGTGATGATAGATCTCTTAATGTTGTAGGGACTGGAACTGTTCATCTAGACAATGGTCAGTTTAATGATGTATTATGTGTTCCAACCTTATCCTGCAACCTTCTATCTGTATATCAGATAACTCATTCAGGTGAAGGTAAAATTGTTGAATTTTCACCTCATGATGTTGTAATCAAGGATCTAAGAGATCCTAAACAGATTCTAGCTACTGGTATTGCTGATGATTCCACAAGGTTGTATAAGTTTCACAACTTTGGGTCATCAAATCTTCCCTCAGTATTTGTTGCTCATAATGATGAAGTGAGCAAACTTTGGCATGAGCGATTTGGTCACTTAAACTATCGCTCCCTTCAGCATCTATGTAAAGAAAATATGGTGACAGGTCTTCCTATGGTATCTTGCAGAGATGGTGTTTGTTCCGGATGTGTACTCGGAAAACATCATCGGGACAGTTTTGACAAACGTGCCTCTTGGCACGCCTCAGCCCCTTTACAGCTTGTGCACAGTGATTTATGTGGTCCACTTCCTGTTGCTTCATTCTCTGGCTGCAAGTATTTCTTAACTTTCATTGATGATTTCTCCAGACGCACTTGGGTATACTTCTTAAAACTCAAGAGCGAAGTATTTAACACATTTTTGGCCTTCAAAGCCTTTGTTGAAAAACAATCTGGACATCAAATTCTTAAGCTAAGAACTGATAATGGTGGAGAATATGTTAAAAACACATTCATCAACTTTTGCACCGAAAATGGAATTCAAATGCAACATACTGTTCCATACACTCCACAACAAAATGGTGTAGCTGAAAGGAAAAATCGCACCTTAAAGGAAATGGCTAATTGTATGCTGCAATCTAAAGGACTCAGTCTTAGTTTTTGGGCCGAAGCAATTAATTGTGCAAATTATATAATCAATCGCACTCCTACTAAGGTTCTAAAGAATATCACTCCAGAAGAAGCTTGGAGTTCCATTAAACCAGATGTAAGTCACTTTCGTGTTTTTGGAAGTGAAGCATGGGCCCATATTCCAGATGAAAAGCATAAAGCTTTAGAACCTAAGAGTGAGAAATGTACTTTTGTTGGATATTCTGAAGATGTAAAAGGTTATAGACTTATTCCATTTAAGTCCAAAAATGTTATCATTAGAAGAGATGTAAAATTTGATGAAAATAAATCGGCCTGCGAGCCTAGTCCGGCGGATGTGCCACCTCTTCCTATCTCTTCTACTTTTGAAAACATTTCTTCTTCAGATGATGAAAGTGAGGATGACAATCCTCCCCCACCTTCTCAGGATCCTCAACTTCCAAGATGGGTCCGTGCTACTCGGGATGCAGCAGGTGATCTTGCCGGTGATCCTACAGATCAGCGACGTACACGTTCTCAGTTTGAAAGAGCCTCTTCTTTACTGGCTCAAGCTCCAGTAAATCATGATCCTGACACTTTTGCAGAAGCTTCAGGCCATCCACATTGGGAAGCAGCTATGAATGAAGAATATCATTCATTGTTGGCAAATGATACATGGGATCTTGTTCCTCTACCAAAGGGACGCAAACTTGTTAGATGTAAATGGGTTTACAGAACCAAGTATGGACCAGATGGGAAAGTTGATAAACATAAAGCTCGTCTTGTTGCTAAGGGCTTTTCACAGGTTGAAGGCATTGACTACACTGAAACCTTCTCCCCTGTTGCCAAAATGAACTCTATCCGCCTTGTTCTTTCCCTTGCTGCCTCTTTAAAATGGGAAGTCCATCAGATGGATGTTAAATCTGCCTTCTTGCATGGGGACTTGCATGAAGAAATCTATATGGAACAACCCATTGGCTTCATACAAACAGACTCCAGCCTTGTATGTCGACTTAAGAAATCCCTTTATGGTCTCAAGCAAGCTCCTCGGGCTTGGTATGCCAAAATGGATAGCTTTCTTTTAGAATCTGGCTTTTCTAGGTGTTATTCTGACAATACTGTCTACACCAAGAAAGTGGGAAACTCTCTTATCATCCTTGTTCTTTATGTTGATGATCTTATTCTTACTGGTAGTGATCCCAACCTTATAAACCATGTGAAGTCCAGCCTTAAAAAGAAATTTGAAATGACAGACTTAGGACACTTACACTATTTTCTCGGTCTTCAAGTCTTGCAATCCAAGAAGGGTATTTCCCTTTCCCAGTCCAAGTATGCTTGTGATATTCTTCGTCATTTTCACATGGAAGACTGTAAGCCAGCCCCTTCTCCCTTTCAGTCTGGAGTCAAACTTTCAGTCTCTTGTACTTCTCCTGAAGTTGATGCTACCTTATACCGTCAACTTGTAGGAAAACTCTTGTATTTAACCCATACTCGTCCTGACCTTTCCTTTGCTGTTGGCCTTGTTGCTCGTTTTATGCAAAACCCCCGTGAAAGTCATTGGAAAGCAGCTAAAAGAATACTTCGTTATGTTCGAGGTACAGTACAGTTTGGGATTCATTACAGTGCCAAAGCAGCTCCTCTATTAGTTGGTTTCACTGATTCTGATTGGGCTGGTGACCCTGATGATCGGAAGTCTACTGCCGGTTATGTCTTCACTCTTGGTTCAGGACCTATTACATGGGCTTGTAAGAAACAGGCTGCCATTTCTCTTTCGTCAGCAGAAGCAGAGTATCGTGGTGCCGTGGAAGCTAGTAAGGAAGCCTTGTGGCTTCGTCAGATCCTATCAGAGTTTGGCTTTGAGCAGCAGCATCCAACCACACTTTGGTGTGATAATCAAAGTGCCATTCAGCTATGCAAAGATCCAGTCCAGCATCAGCGCAGCAAACACATTGAACTACACATGCACTTCATCAGAAAGCTCATTCATGACCATGTTCTTGAAGTGCAATATTGTTCAACAGATGATCAGGTTGCAGACATCTTCACAAAGGCTCTCACAGAGGCGAAGTTCACTAAACTTCGATATATGCTTGGAGTTCAGGAAGTTGTCACTAAGGGGGGATAGGCTCTAGTGCCTCCTTCCTTCTCCTATTGTGTCATATTTGTAAATCCTTCAATCCTATCCCAAGTTGTTCTTAAGGGGGGATGTTAGGATATTCCGACACATAGGAAATAGTTAAGTTCAACTTGGTCTAGTATAGAGTTAGGTATAGAGTTAGGTAAAGTGTGTTTCTTTACCGTTGTACATTTTGTAACTTACAATCCGACGGTCACGATATGTAGTGATCCGACGGTTCACTCTCTCCTCGGTATTACCGACACTTGATCCGTGGCTTGACACCCGATTGGTCCATGAGTTCTATTTAAAGCGCATGGAGGGTCATTGTTCGGGTAATCCGTGCATGAGAGAAGCTTATGTAAATTTTCATTCTTTGATTAATAAATTGCCTGTAGTAGCCACGTTGGCACAGGCCGTGGACTGTTTCCCTCTTTGAGGGTTTTAACCACGTCAAAAATACTGGTGTATTGATCTGTGATCTGGTTGTGAGCGGTGTCCTTTTGGTGTTCTTTCTGAGGAACTTACCCTGTAAAATCCTACATATCCCACTTGTTGTTTCTTTCCATAGGGGTTCACAAGAGAGCTTAGTCATTTATCTAGCCCTGCAATGCCCATTGTTTCTCTACACCAACGGAACTTATCAAGGATCACAAATTTTTTCAATGCATTTGCAGTATTCTTCAAAGTGTCCACCTTTACCAGCAACACCTTTTTGTCTTCTATCATATCCCTCACAAAGTGATACTGAACATCAATGTGCTTTGTCTTTGAATGATATGCAAGGTTCTTTGCCAAGAAAATTGCGCTTTGGTTGTCACATTCTATCCTTATAGCTCCCTGTACTAACCCCATACTTGAACACAATCTCTGCAACCAAACTGCTTCCTTTCTTGCATGAGTGGCTGCCATGTATTTTTCCTCTGTAGTTGATAGTGCTACTTTAGATTGTTTCTTACTCATCCAACTGACTACACCTCCAAATAGGTTAAATACATACCCACTTGTAGATCTTCTTTGATCCAGATCTCCAACACAATCTGCATCAACAAAGCCATGAATATCAAACAATTTGCCCAATCTTGGTCTTCCTTGGTAGCACAAACCATAATCACTAGTGCCACGCAAATACTTGAAAACCCACTTCACTGTTGTCCAGTGATCCTTCCCTGGTTTTGACATACACCTACTCAATACTCCCATTGCATGTGCAATTTTTGGTCTAGTACAGACCATTGCATACATCAGGCTACCAACTGCAATTGCATATGGAACACAGGACATGTCCTTTTCCTCTTCTTGTGTCTTGGGACATTGTTCAGTAGATAACCTCACACCTACAGGAATATGAACCTTCACCGGTTTACTATCCTGCATATTAAACCTCTGCAATATTGTCTCGACATACTTCCTCTGGTTTAACTAGAGCTTCCTCTTTTCCCGGTCTCTTTTAATTTCCATACCCAAAATATAGTTTACAACACCAAAATATTTCATGTCGAATTTGGAGGACAATTGGGTCTTCAAATACTAGATAATTCCTTTGTCATTTCCAACATGCAACATATCATCCACATACAAGACCAAATAAATAACATGGTCACCAATTAATTAAAAATACACACAATGATCTTCTTTACTTCTGGTGAAGCCAAGTCCCCTTATAAATGTATCAAATTTCTGATACCACATCCTTGGTGATTTTTTTAACGCATACAGAGACTTCTTTAACTTGCATACCAGTTCTTTATTACCCTTCATCTCAAAGCCTTTAGGTTGCTTCATGTATATTTCCTCTTCCAGATCCCCATGAAGAAATGTTGTCTTCACATTCATCTGTTCTACCTCAAAATCAAAAGCAGTAGCAACAGATAAAAGCAATCTAATAGAAGTTACCATGGCAAAAGGAGAAAAATATCACCAAAATCAATTCCTAGCACCTCAGAATAAACTTTTCCTATCAACTGAGCTTTGTACTTCTCCACCTTTCCTTTTGCATTTGTCTTCTTCTTAAACACCCATTTGCTGCCAATGGGTTTCCTTCCAGCCGGCAACTCCACCAGATCCCAAGCCTCTTTTTTGTGCAAAGATGCCATTTCATCAACCATGGCCTCTTTACAAAGTTTTCCATCCTTTGAATCTACTACTTCCTTCACAGTTCTGGGATCATCATCAGTAACAGATAAAGAGAAATTTGAATAGAAAGTAGATGGACTATACCTTTCTGGCTACCTTCTTTCTCGAACTGATCTTATCACACCGAGAGTTTGTGGCTCTTCATCTTCTGATTCCTCCTCTGCTGTAGAGTCTGATTCTTCCTCCTTAAGCTCAAACTCCATCTTCTCAGGTTCCTTTGGTTGGACTTCATGTTTAGTAACATCTCTTACCACTCTGAACACCACATCTCGACTGTAGACAACCTTCCTTGTTACTGGGTTCCAAAGCTTATAACCATTTAAACCATCCTTATACCCAATAAAGATGCACTTTTCAAATTTACTATCCAACTTGGTTCTTTTCTCCTTTGGAACATGTACATATGCATCACATTCAAATACCCTCAGATGTGAAAAAGTGGGTTTCTTACCAGTTCATACCTCTTGTGAAGTATTATCCTCCAATGGTGATGAAGGTGATCTGTTGACCAGGTAACATGTTGTCTCCACCATCTCTGCCCAAAATTCTTGTCCTAACTCGACACCATTAAACATGATTCTTTCCCTTTCCAACAACATCTTGTTCATTCTTTCTGCAACTCCATTTTTCTCAGGTGTGTATGGAGTAGTCTTTTGCCATGCTATACCACACTTCTTATAGAATTCTTCAAATTCCTTACTACAAAACTCTCCACTGTTATCTGTCCTCAACACCTTTATCTTCTTCTCTGTCTGGTTTTCTACCAGAGCCTTAAATTCTTTAAACCTATCAAATACTTCAGATTTCTTCTTAAGTAAATATATCCATGTATTCCTTGAGAAGTCATCTATAAATGACACACAGTACATAGAATTACCCAGTGATGGAACCTTCACAGGTCCAAACACATCACTGTGCACAAGTTCTAATATCTGTTTCGCCCTCTTACCACCAGAGGGGAAACTCACCCGATTCTGCTTCCCATATACACAATTTTCACAGAAATCAAAATCCAGAGAGCTATTACTCATACCTTCTACCATACCTCTACCATGAAGTATTTGAAGGTCCTTCTCTCCAATATGTCCAAGCCTTTGATGCCCTAGATTGGTCTTCTCTCCAGAGACCACTAGATTTTCTACTCCACTTTTAGGAACCACAAAGCTATTGCACCCATCAACAATAGTGCTACCTTGCAGCTTGTAAAAAGTTCGAATCCGAACTCCCCACATCAATATCAGTGCTCCTCAAACCATCTTGCGGGTATCCTTCTCGAACACTGTTTTTACGCCTGCATTGTCCAACTTGCTTACAAAAATAAGATTTCTGGCTAATGCAGGAATATGGAGAACACCTGGAACTGTTCTAACCCTTCCACCTTGCGACTTCAACTTTACTTTTCTACGACCAATAATTCTAGCCTTCCTATTGTTAGAAAATTATATATTACGGAGCAATGGAACATATAAAATATCGTAGAAATATAAACACAGAAAACGCACAAAACAAGAGAGGCACATATATACGTGGTTCACCCAGTTTGGGCTACGTCCACCCCAAACAACTAGTCCTTCCCTTCTATTATCCAGCAAAATGAAGAGACACAACCTACAGCAAATCCACTATAATATCCTCTATTTTCTCTCACAGTCTCACCTCTCTGTTTCTCGCTCACAGAATACAAATCTATCACACAGCCTCAAATACAATACCCTCATACAAAGAGAGGGGTTGCCTTCTAGGGCAAAAAACCCTAAACTAAACATAAGTTCTACCGTCAGATCATCCGCCTAATGAACGGCCCAGATTCACTAGAGATTACTATACTTTTACAAGGCAATTTTACAGCTGTTTTTAGCTTCGGGGGCGCTGCCCCCGAAACCCCCCGCCAGGGGGGGGCTCCCAAAGGTCACAACCGCCCCCCCCGGACCCCCCCTGCAGCAAATATTTTACGGGCGGCGTTGTCGCCCCCATTTCGAACTGGGGTCCTATGTGGCGATACCTTTGAATATAGAAGATAAACAGGCTCCACACCCAACAATCTCCCACTTGGAGACTGATTGTAGTAACTCCACCGCTGCTCCATTTGCTGGACAATGACTCCTCTTTGGACCTGGCTATTTCTCATCTTCATCGTCATTCTTGAAGACTAATTGAAACTGAGCATATTCTCAGTTTCTCCCTGGTTACAACTTTTGTTAGCATATCTGCAGGGTTCTGGCTAGTGTGTATCTTTTCCAGCTTCAACTCTCCATCTTCCAACACTGATCGTATGAAATGGTACTTGAGCTGTATGTGTTTATTCCTGGAATGAAATGCTGAGTTCTTTGCAAGATGAATGGCACTTTGGCTATCACTGTATAACGTGCCCATATCATGCTCCTTACCCAATTCACCCATAAACCTTTGTAACCAAATCATTTCTTTACTAGCCTCTGTAGCAGCAACATACTCTTCTTCTGTTGTTGAAAGTGCAACAACACTTTGGATTTTTGAAACCCAACTGACAGCTATTCCTCCAACAGTAAATACATATCCTGTAGTGCTCCTCCTGTTATCTCTGTCACCTGCCATATCTGCATCAACATATCCTTGTAGGGAGATGTTTGAACCACCAAAGCATAATGCTTGATTTGTGGTACCTTTCAAATATCTGAGAATCCATTTCACTGCCATCCAATGTTCCTTTCCTGGATTGTTCATGTACCTGCTTACAACTCCCACTGCATGTGCAATATCAGGCCTTGTGGAGACCATTGCATACATTAAGCTTTGAACTGCTGATGCATATGGAACTTTAGACATATAATCCATGTCTTCTTGGGTCTTTGGGCACATTTCCTTGCTAAGTTTGAAATGGCTAGCAAAAGGTGTACTAACTGGTTTTGCATTGTGCATGTTAAATCTTTTCAACACCTTTTGTATGTACTCATTCTGAGACAATGTTAATTTACGATTTTTCCTGTCTCTAGTTATTCTCATACCAAGGATTTGTTTTCCAGCTCCCAAATCCTTCATTGCAAATGAATTTTCCAATTTTCTTTTGAGCACATTTATTTCCTGCATGTTAGATCCTGCAACAAGCATGTCATCTACATACAATAACAATATAATATAGCTGCCATCATTTTGCTTTTCCAAATAAACACAATGATCAGAGTGACATCTAGTATAACCTTGTTCAGACATAAACTTGTCAAATTTTAGATACCACTGCCTTGGAGCTTGTTTTAAGCCATACAAGCTCTTCTTCAACCTGCACACTAGTTTCTCCTTCCCTTTCACCTCATATCCTTGTGGCTGCTGCATATATATCTCTTCCTCCAAATCCCCATGGAGAAAGGCTATCTTTACATCTAACTGCTCAAGATGCAAATCTTCAGCTGCTACAAGACTTAAAATAGTTCTGATTGAAGTCATTTTAACAACAGGAGAAAATATTTCATCAAAATCAATACCTTTCTTCTATGCAAACCCCTTCACCACAAGTCTAGCTTTATACCTTTTTTTTCCTCCATCTTCTTCCTTCAGCCTGTAAACCCATTTATTCTTCAATGTAGTTTTTCCTACATGCAACCTGACTAAATCCCAAGTCTGGTTATGCATTAAGGAGTCCATCTCTTCTTCCATGGCTACCTCCCACTTCTTCCTGCTTTCAACCTGCATTGCTTCTTCATAACATTCGGGTTCACCAGAATCAGTCAACAATAAATAATATAATGAAGGAGAGTATCATTCAGGGGGTCTACTTATCCTGGTAGATCTTCTAACACCACTTTCAGGTGTTTGGGGTGCCTGTTTCTGTTGTGGTGGTTGTTGTTGTTGTGGTTGTTGATTATTATTATTTTCAGGCACCTTTCCTTTTTCAGTGATTTCATCAAGAACTGTGTATTCCTTGTTTTCCTTTTCCTATTTCTTTTCCTGCAACTGATTCTTATACAAGACCTTTTCACTGAATATTACATCTCTGCTCCTAATGATTTTGTGATTTTCGTAATCATATAAGCGATAACCAAAATCATTAACACCATATCCAATAAAGAAACATTTCTTTGACTTTGCCTCAAGCTTTGTTCTATTTTCTTTATCAATATGGACAAAGGCCTCACAACCAAAAGGCTTTAAAATAGAGTAGTTTACCTTTTTACCTGTCCATGCTTCCTCTGGAACACCACCATCCAAGGAACTTGAAGGCCCTCTGTTTATTAGATAAACAACAGTATCTACAGCATCTGCCCAAAACTGTAAAGGCAATCCTGCATGCAATCTCATGCACCTTGCACGCTCCATGATTGTTCTGTTCATCCTTTCTGAAACACCATTTTCTTGTGGTGTTCTTGGAACTATCTTCTCTCTGCGAATTCCATGCTCTGAATAGTACCTATCAAACTCTTTGCTGCAATATTCACCTCCATTGTCTGATCTAAGACACTTCAATATCTTTCCTGTCTCAATCTCAACCAAAGCTTTCCATTTCTTAAAAGTATCAAATACATCAGATTTATTCTTAATACAATAAATCCAAGTTTTTCTAGTTGCATCATCAATAAAAGTAACATAATAATGAGAGCCACCGAGAGATGATACCTGAGCAGGTCCCCATACGTCTGTATGCACAAGCTCTAATTTTTCATTCTTCTTTTCTTTCCCAACTCTGAGAAATCTGACTCTCTTCTGTTTTCCATAAATGCAATTCTCACAGAAGTCCAAATCAACATTCTTCAAACCCGGCAAAAAATTCCTTGAGTGAAGAATCTTCATCCCCTTTTCACTCATGTGTCCGAGCCTATGATGCCATAATGCTGCATCTGCTCCTTTGGAAGTTAAAGCATTAACAGAGTTAGAAATACCATTGCATAAATACAATGTACCAACCTTTTCGCCTTTTGCTATTACCAGGGTTCCTTTGGTGACCTTCCAAGCTTTATCTTTGAAAGTTGTCACACAACCTTCACCGCCTAACTGCCCCGTTGAAATCAAATTTTTCTTTAGATCTGGAACATGCCTTACCTCCTTTAATAGCCATTGGTTTCCATTCTACTGTTTTACAAGAACCTTACCCATTCCAACGATTTTATAGGGTTTATCATCACCCAGACGAACTTGTCCAAAGTCTCCTTGAACATAGTCATGAAAGTATTTCTTGTCAGGTGTGGCATGGAATGAAGCCCCTGAATCTACCACCCATGAATCAGTAATATTTTCGAAAGAAAGAATGAAAGCATCTTGTAACACCTCACCTGTCACATTTGCTTCATGATTGTTTTCTTGCTGTGCATCTCCTTCTTTTCCGTTCCGAGATCTACAGTCTTTCTTTAGGTGTCCTTTCTTTCCACATTTCCAGCACACTATCCCCGATCTGGACTTGGATCTGCCTTTCCTTGATTTACTGCGATATCCTGAGCTCTTTCCTCTTTCCATTTTTCTTCCTCTAGACTCTGCACTCAAAGCATTTCCGGTGTCTCACCGGAGCTTTTCCGTCGCATTTCCTCGCTAAGGATAGCACCGACAACATCATCAAACTTTAAAGTACTAGATCCAGAAACAGAGTTACTAATGGCCATTACCAAACCATTCCAAATTTCTGGTAATGAGCACAAGAATAACAGAGCTCTAACTTCATCATCAAAGTTTACCCCTACAGAACTTAACTGACTTGTAACTGTATTAAAATCATTTAAATGGTTTGCAACAGATCCACCTTCCGACATATTCATATTAAATAACCATTTCATAAGAAATACCTTGTTTGAGGCCGAGGGTTTTTCATATAGTTTTGACAACGTCTGCATCAAACCCTTTGTCGTGGTTTCCTTCGAAATGTTGAAGGCGACTGACGCAGCAAGGCACAACCGTATTGTTCCGAGTGCCTTTCTATCGAGAAGGTTCCATTCTTCGTCTTTCATACCCATCGGCATCTTTGTTTTTCCGCCCAATGGTAGGTATAGATCTTTCTGATACAGATAATCTTCCATCTGCATCTTCCACAGCGAGAAGTTTTGGCCGTTAAATTTCTCGACCCTAAACTTACCATCTTCCGCCATTGCTCCCACTCGAATCAGGAACCCTTCTTTCTTGCAAGTTTATCAGCCAAATAGACCTTCGGCTCTGATACCAGTTGTTAGAAAATTATATATTACGGAGCAATGGAACACATAAAATATTGTAGAAATATAAACACAGAAAACGCACAAAACAAGAGAGACACAGATATACGTGGTTCACCCAGTTTGGGCTACGTCCACCCCGAACAGCCAGTCCTTCCTTTCTATTATCTAGCAAAATGAAGAGACACAACCTACAACAAATCCGTTGTAATATCCTCTGTTTTCTCTCACAGTCTCACCTCTCTGTTTCTCGCTCACAGAATACACATCTATCACACAGCCTCAAATACAATACCCTCATACAAAGAGAGGGGTTGCCTTCTAGGGCAAAAAACCCTAAACTAAACATAAGTTCTACTGTCAGATCATCCGCCTAATGAACGGCCCAGATTGACTAGAAATTACTATACTTTTACAAGGCAATTTTACAGCCCCCCCGGACCCCCCTGCAGCGAATATTTTACGGGCGGCGTTGCCGCCCCATTTCGAACTGGGGTCCTATGTGGCGATACCTTTGAATATAGAAGATAATCAGGCTCCACACCCAACACCTATCATCCCCTCAAAAAACATCACCACCATCATATTTCACATACTCATAGAACCACTCTCTATGGTGAGTGAAGTGAAAGGATGCACCTGAGTCAATCAACCATGCCTCATGATCTACATGTGTACTTGAAGAAGCCAAGTACACATCCCCACCTTCATCTGAGGTGGTTTTCGCCTCTGCAGAAGGAGCATCATCGGATCCCTTTCCTTTACCAAGTATTTTAGATTTATAGTCCCTTTTGTAGTGCCCTCCCTTTCCGCATTTCCAGCACACCACCTTTACAGGTTTTCCTGGAGATTTAGATCTCCCTCTAGATATAGATCTCGCACTCGATGACTTACTTTTGTTTCTGTTCTGGGACTGTCCTCGTACAGACAAGACATCACCATTTTGGCTCTCCATATTTTTCCATCTCATCTCCTCTATCATCAAGGATGAGACTATTTCATCAAACTGCAAGGCAATTGTATTGCTACCTATTGCAATAACTAGACTATCCCATGAATATGGTAGAGAACACAACAAACTGATGCACTTATCTTCATATGAAATTTTAATATCAACAGATAATAATTGACTTACCACAGTATTAAATGCATTTAGATGCTTTGTCACCGAGTCTCCATATTTCATCCTTAGGTTATACACCTTTTTTTGTAGGAACAGTTTATTCACCAAAGACTTAGATTGGTACAAAGTCCCTAACTTGTCCCACAAAGCCTTCAACATAGCTTCCTCTGATACATTCAGCAATACTGAATCTAAGACACAAAATTGTATTGTGCTCTTTTCCTTCCGATCCAAACTCTTCCATTCTTCATCCAACACTATCGTTGGTTTAGTACTTGGATCTATTGCAATCTATTAGGTTCCTATACCAATAGGTTTCATTTTTTATGATTGACTATGGAAGTGCCAAATATGTTCATCTTTTCATGCTGCAAAGGTTCCATATTTTGTAAACAAATGAGGAAAATTAAAAAATGTAAAGAGGGTATGCCCTAAAAGAAAAATCAAAGGGCAAAAAGAGTAAATTGATCAACAAAAGAAAAGTAAATGAACCCCAAACCAAAAGACCAGGAAACTGGCCAATCAAAATGCACTGCTATCTAATTTGCAAGTTCACAATGTGCAAATACTATTGTTTATCACACTTGATGTATGGCCCAACACTTCAATCTGGACCATTCCATGTTTAAATTGCTTGTTGTAGAATAGAGAAAGAATATCTGTCCAAACAGTTCAAGCTTGGCAGATGGATAGATAGATAGAGAAAATAAGGAGCCCAACTGCTTAATCTGGGCCCTTGGAAGAGATAAGGGTAGACTTAGATAGGAGGGCAGTCAAAAGAAAAGAGAAAAATCAGGGTTTGCAAGTTCAAATGCACCCAATCAAAAGGAAGAAAATATGTTAGCTATCTTAGGCTGGGTAGGTAGTTTGAGGTTGCAGAAACAAGGTTGTGATCTTTTGCCTTACCAAGAAAGGACCCATCTCATCAATAACACAAGGACCACGGCAGTTGTTTGGTTGCAGAACAGTGGAAGCATGACTAATTTCCCCTTCATTCCCCCAGAAATATTTGACTAACATCCCCTCAAGGACCTTGGGATCTGCCCAATAGTCCTATTTCACTTCATTCTATGAGAAATGCTAAGCCAAACTTTGAGTTTACTTAGTGAAAAGAAGCCACATTTCTTGTGTAAAAATCATCATTCCATACTCCTTACATTTTCTTATGCCTAAGTTTTCACCTTATAAACTCAGCATCTGTGCATGCAATTTCATTCCACAAAGTCATACTAACCTCTAATTCTATTATTTAGCTCCCTCAAACATTTTCCTAACCATATTCTACAAAAAAAAAAATTATATGAAAACCCCAAAAAATACTAAATATCCCTACCCCCTAGCGCTATAGCCATATAATATAGTTTTGGGAAATATTAAGTTCACCGGGGGCGGGACCTCATATTAACCCTTCTGCGTATAAACCCTCAAGATTGATTTAACCTTAGGTTAAATACATAACTGCTTTAACCCTCCCACTTTACCCCACATTCAACCATGGTGCGCACATGAACTTTTGGGATTAGTTTGATGTTTGGTCGAATTAATAACCATGCCCGCACCATATAAACCATATAAACCCATTAACCCATAGTTTTCCCCTGCCATATTTTTATAATAATATTTAATATACGGACGGGTCCTCGCACTGTATCGCGCCAACACCTACGCCTCCCGTTAACCCTCCGATCTGGCTTTGCAAATCTGACGCTCACGCTAAATCGGAGCAGCGCCGCTGTACGAGGGTTAGCACCC